>DWLH01000498.1:0-19835 GCA_018249795.1 Heliconius telesiphe telesiphe
AACCTGGGCCCTATATAGGGCCAAGCGGTGTTTTGGCGTGAAGTACCGTCTCGCTCTGTTGATGACCCCCAGTTTCTTCGAGGCCAACTTGGCCTTGCTTTCCAAATGATCGCGATACTGGCAGTCATTCGAAACATTGAGGCCCAATATACTGATACTTGGCGCGGCTGTAAGGGGAATGTTCTGAAAGACTGGTGATACGATAAATGGGATTTTTTTCACTGACACTTCACACAAATAGCCCCAAAAAATAAACGAACAACTAGAATAACTAGAATATACCAGAATATATCTGATAATCTTCAAATAGCTTAACATATTTTATTGAATTATGGCTAAAAACATTCTAAATGATTAAAAATAATTAACTAAACATAATTTGAAGTAACTCTCTGGTACTTATTCTATCACTCACTCACTTACTCACTACCACTTGTTACCACTCGTATCACTCACTTACTCACTACCACTTGTTACCACTCTATCACTCACTTACCCTCCCTCTGTCACTATCACTCACTTACCCTATCAGTTAGTGTCTGTAATTTATCTTCAAGACGCATGCCGCTCGGTCGTGCGTTGACAGAGCCCGAAGACAATGAAGCCAGATCTATGAACACTTCCAATTCACACGTGGCCGACGGTATTTTTATGTAGGTAATATCTGTTAGCACTAGTCTTGGTATTTCTGTTAAAGAAAATGGTAACTAAATTAGAAATAATATTATATTGTGAGGCACTTTTAATTGCCCAAAGATTATGGTGGCCAGTTAATATCTGGGTATAATAAAAAGATTGTCTGAGAAGAGATGTGGAGCGGAAGTGTCTTAACACTAGGTTCCCAGGTAACCTATGCCTACTGCTATTTCCGGGATACAGATACTTATTACTGTAATTATACTTCTAATCTTACCCTAAAGTAATAGTATTATAAATGCGAAAGTTTGTAGGGAGTGATGTCTTTCACTGTGACCCAAAAAATACTAAGCATAATTTGGCTATAATATAATATTAAGTTTAGGCGGGCAAAGCTGAGTATGAGTTGCACCATACTGTTAAATATTAATATATACTTTGTTTTTGTATATGAATTTGGAATACATTTCCGCTTGTTCAAGATTCTCAAATGATGGCTAGCAAAAATATTCCTTTTTAACTGTGCCTCTCATATAGGAGGGAATCAAAATCAAATTAACACACTTATTTCTTCAATTACCGCCCAATATTTGAGACCGTATGTGTTGAGTAGCAGAACTCGACACCGCGCTTTCACTTGGTACAAGATCGGAGAAGCGAAAATATCAAAACCACAGTAATCACTAGACAGCAGGGGCACAAAGTGTGTAAAATCGACTGGTTGTGGGTTCGATCCCCACTCGAGGAAGTGAAATATTTATTTACATTTATATTTTCATTTCTTCGCTCTGGTGTCACGCCACTGAACATGCAATGCCTCGAGAACTCGGCGGAAAGTGGGGAACGGAGTGTATTAACACTAGATTCCCTATGCCTACCCTGCTATGTGCGGGATACAGCGTGAAGCTGATTTTTTATGTTAATATGTCATTCTAATATTAATATACGTTTAAATGTATTGTAAAAAATTATGTAAATTCTAATAATAAATGTACTTTTGATTATGCATATTTCGCCCTTGTTAGTGCATATTTGCATGCATATTTTGGCATTGTGATAGTTCATATAAACTGATGTCTAGTCATCACATTTAAATTCCCTCACTGTCCCACAAGTTAAACAAATAAATTACCAATTACATCTGCACCTTGTTGTTCCAACTTCTTCCATTCCGGAGTGCTTAGTTCCAGAACCTTCTTATTGACAGATTCCTTGGTTTTTGCTATTTGTAAGTTTATTTCAGCACCAGATGGACAGGACGATTCTTTGGGTAAAGTCTGGGAAAAAAACAAAAATATTTATAATCTATACTAATTTAATTTTATAAATGTGTTTATCTCAGGAACTTTATATATAAGATTCACGCAGTATGAAGCACACAGCAGGATATGAAAGCGCTCGCTGCCGTCGACCGAACCGGTAAGGTGTTCTTACATTTACGCCCACCCCCTTGTCTACGGCATATTTTACATATAACAGTCGATGCCACTAGATGCGCTTATTATACGTTCCATTGTTTCCTCAGTTATTTGTTAATATTATTGTAATTTGTTAGTGTTCTCTTTTATATATGTGTTTGTGGTTGACTTTTGTATAAACTGTGTCGTAATTTACTATTTGTATTCAAACTGTATGTACTCTAAAGTGGTGTTGAATATACTCAGTGATAACTATGAGAAGACTTTTTATTATTCACCATCAACACTACATAACTTATCCTTGTTTATACATAAAAGATATATATTATTTTCTATTGCTAGGGACAATTTTGGCATTCCACTTATTTTGGCACTTCCCTTAATATTTAGTGTGGATATTTATTAAACTCGGTTCACAAATAAAAAAGTTATGTTTATACAAAGTATTTGGTTCGACAAAATTGTTACAATATATTTGTTTTATTGAATTGCCTGAAACTTAAAAACTTAACTTATTTACGTTTTCAATGTACGGATATTATCTTTAAAATGATAGTTTTTTTAAAAAAACAGGGAAGTAAACCCGATTAGTAAATAAATAGTTGTGTAATACAACCGGGTAAGCACACAATACTAATAATAAATTTAAAAAAAAACACCAAAATCCTCTAACAGAAAAAAAATAAAAAATTCTAATACATACCAATATTAATTCAACATTCCTATCTCTCAAATTCTGCAAATAACTCATAGCTCCCTCTGGCATAGTGGTTTTAGTTTTGTCTGTCTCTTTAAAGACAGTGATAGCGGGTTCGTAGTATAATTTGGCGATAGCAACAGGCGTGGGGCGCGAAATTAAAGGCGGCGGACACGCGTATATTGCGTCTTTGCTTTGTGTTTCTATGTTACCTGTGGAATGAGTTTAATTATTTAATCTGTGAATTATTAATCGGTTTAAAATGCCTTCTGCCGATCAATTATTTGAATTGTATTGACAAATGAATGAACAATCATTATTTCTTTTTATAATTTTTCTCTAGTTTTTTAAATAGAAAACATGTATTGTTTCTGCTTTCAGCTCGACACACGTGTTGTCTGTCTAGAGAAGAAATAGAAATGTATGTAATCCACGAGAGTACATCTAACTCGCAACCATTGCCAAATTATCACCTGACATTTCTACATATATTATATATAAAATAAAATATTAAATAATTTAAAATGTTTTATTACAAATAAGGCCGTTGTGGCGCAGTGGAACAAGCGTGCGACTAAAAGCACGACAGTTGTAGGTTCGATTCTCGAACGAGGCGAATGCAATATTTGATATTTTCATTTCGTCGCTCTGGTAACGAGGCAAAGCGCAGTGTTGGAACCACCAATAAACACGCATTCTTACGAAAAATCGGAGGTTCGTGGAGAGCGGAGTGTCCTACCTTGCTATATGCGGGATACACAATGGAGCCATATTATACTCACCGTATTCAATATACTCCAATTGATATCTATTCTGTGTATGATTAGTTCTTTTACATAACGCCCTGTACCACAGGCCATCTGTGAACTTCGCTATTACTGTTTGTCCTTTTTGTGGGTTTTCCTTTATTGGTGACGCTAAAAATATTAATAAAATTAAAAACAATATTAACATTGTGTAATAAGATTAACTATATATGACATAAACCAGAACAATAATTATTTCTTTAAAAAAATACATAAATTAATAAACCCACAACTTTTCTACCCACCATCTTTACCATACAGCAATACATCCTCCTGTATAGCGTCGAACTCCTTACATGCGTCTAAGTTGGAAGGTCTTATGAACACTCTGTCTATCGACGTACAGTCTACTAAGTACACCTTCGTATTGTTCTTTATATCTGGTCTTTGGACTTCTGGTATAACTGAAATAAAAAGAAAACATTACAATATATATTTATAAACATGCTGTATGTAACATGACTTACACATCAACACAATGGTTGTTGGTTCGATTCACATAAGGGAACTGAGAAATATTATCATTGAGCGCATTGAGTTCCGTTCCGTTTCCGTTTGTGTTAAGACAAGTTTGGGGACATTGAAAAACTCATTTGTCCCGAGTAGGAATGTATCCCACAACCGTCACATTTACAGATACTGTGCCTTTATTATATTTTACACAACTTGCATCTTACCAGGACTATCAATCCCTTCAATCTTGGGTTTCCACCGTGATACTTCCCCATCATCGAGAATCGAACCCGTATCCATGTTCTCTATTGATACTGTACATGTATCCGGTGACTTGGATTTGATTGTACATTTTAGGTTATTACCGACCTGCCAAAAAAATTTCAAATTATATTTAAATTTTAAGTGATTTACATGTTTTTTCTTGTATTTGTATTAAAATCAAAGGGCACTAGAGTGCGACGTCAAACGTGATAGGTTATTTCGATTCCCTCTCGAGGAAATGAAATAATCAATATTTTCATTTCCACTCAAACCGCAATGCCTCCAGAATTCGGCGGAAAGTGAGGAACCGAAGTGATATTTTGGAACTATTTTAAGAGAGCTCCGTACATAACTAAATTACAAACAAACATTGAACCTAATACTTCAACACCGCGAGCAATAAGCACGCCACTAAACTGTGGTGATTCTATGTTACTTAATAACAATTATAATTGGATTCTATTACTTTGGTCTATTTAAGGGAGCTACACACATATCTAAATGGCAAACAGACGAACAAACAAACATATCGACCCTCATACCTCAACACCGCGAGCAGCCAGCACGCAACTAAACTCCGGTATGTGTACATATCTCTCCGGCACTCTCGCACACCGCGTTGGTAGAGTGCAGGAGCGTCCCGCATCTAACATGACTGCGGTGGTAGCGGATACACGTCGGGCGCGGTACCACGCTGAATCTGCAGCGTTGAAATACGCGAATAGTTCGCCTAGCTGCGGCCTGTGAGACAAAACAAGGAATTTAATCTATATATTTATACGTGCGTACACGTATCGTACGCGTCTATTTGTTATTTATTTATTAAACACACAAATTATTAGCAATAAATTAATATGAGATTTGTTACATATATTCACCTCACATAGATCTAAATGTAAGGAGATATATCAAACTTATAGAAAAAAAAACCGGTCAAGTGGGAGTCGCACTCGTCCATCATGACGTTTTTTTTTAAAATTATTATTTCTTAACACTACAGGCACTTGGTCCGTACCCTTTTTAAATTTATTATTTTATCTAATTTCCTTATCATATATATTAATTACATTATTGTTTACATACAATTAATACCTATAATAAGAAAATGATATTTTTAACTTAACATTATTTACATCATGACTTTATAAACGTTGATAAACTTAAATTTACGGGCCTAAACACTCATTTTGCATATAATGAACAACAAATACAACTTTGTAATATTTTTTTTTCTATATATCAATAAATTTCGTCAATTTTCTTATATTTTTTTTTAATGTATTGTGTTTTAGATGCATAAATGCCAGTATCTTTTGAATGTGTTGACTTAAAAGCTTGCTATTTTCTGTGGTCACTAGGCCTTGAATATTTGATATTAATTTCTGCTTGATACCTCCTCGCGATCTTGAGGTAAATGGTCTTGACAGAAGGAAAACAAAATAATCCTATAAAGATTCCGTTTTTTCTTATGAAGTACAGAACATTAAAATGTGTAAATCTAATAGAAAACTAAGACATACGTATCAGGTTCTTCCTTCTCAAAATCGACACCAAATCGTTCAACAGCCCGTCATATTCACTCACACAGTCTGTGTGTATGGAAATGTAGTACGATCGAGGAGTCGTGGCCGCCGTGAAGTAAGCTATAGATGTGTTAACTGAGCATTACGCAAAGAGAAAGACTCGTCGATTCGTCGATCGCACTTCTATATCAAGCCTTTAGCAAAGACGGAGTATCTTAACACTTATTCAAAAACACTTACATATAAGGCTCTTCCTTCTCACAGTCGATACCAAATTGTTCACATAATGCATCATATTCACTAGCATAGTCCGGATGTAAGGAGATGCAAGTGAACGCATTCTCCGTTTTGTTTGTCGGAGTGTCGATTGTTAGGATGATTGCTTCTCCAACGGGCAGTGTTTCTACTATATAACTGTAATTAATAAAAATGGTATAACTTTTTTTTGCTTCACGCTACATCCCGCATATAGCCAGGTAGAAAGAAGGAACCTAGTTCCGTTCCCATTCCACTCTGTTCCCCACGAACCGCTGAATATTCCAAACACGTGTTGAGTGGCGCGTTGTTTTAGTTTTAGGACGAGGAAATGAAACTATTAAATATTTCATTACCCCGAGTGGGAATACAACCCACAACCGTCGCGTTTACAATCGCACTATTGTGTCTCGCCTCTCAGTCACGACGGCCTCTACGGGTTACTTATTATGATAAAGATTTAAGGTCATCGAGTCGCAACTGTAAATGCAATGGTTATAGGTTCGATTCTTACTTCATCACTTAATAAATCGTAATTTAAATCTTTTGTTATTTTATTTGATTTTGCTCGCATAAATTGTTATATTTAATAGAAAAATGAAAATTTTATATATATCCTAGGTTATATATATGTAGGTTGGCAGTAGGTTGATGGCGCAATTTTTCCTAAGTAAATCCATCCATGAAAAAAAGTAATCTATACTATCACAATTTCCTCTATCTTTGCAACAAACAAACAAACAGAAAGACAAACATATCATTTTAAAATTGTTTGAGTATTTTAGTATTGTGTAAATAATTGTGTTCTCGTGTAGCTTCATGATGCGTCTCACATATAGCAGTGTAGGGAGAGGGAACCTGGGGACCTAATATTAAGACTCTCTGTTCCCATGAACACAATTCCGTTCCTCACTTTCCGCCAAATTCTGCACACATCGCGTGTTCTTAAAAAAACAGGCTCACATTAAAATTAAAGAAAATGTAAAAAAAACGCTTACTTCTTAGGAACCATTTTCTTAACAGGCGTAGTGTCAGCTACTGACGGTATTTTGGTTACTTTTACTTGGTTTTGTGGTTTCTGTGGAATCGGTTCCTCAATATTAGGTTTCCGTGCTTCAGGTTTTATTAATTGTTGTGGTTGTGGCTTCGGTTCTGGTTTTGGTGTTGGTTTCGGTGTTATTTCTTGTGGTAGTTTTTCCTCAACATCTGTAAAAAAAGTTCATGTTTATTTCGAATTTTTAATACATATTTTTATAAAAAGCTTGAAGCTGTATACCACACGTAGCTTGCAGTGTAGGCAGAAAGAAATGGGAACATGATGGTTCTAGTGGCATGCCGTTCCCATTAAGACAATATCTCTCGGTCTCGGCGTTCCACCAAATACGTGACGTATATCGTATTGATTGGCAGAATTCAACGCCGCGGGAATCGAACCATTATAGTCAGTTATTTATAAATATTATTACCATTATTCTCAAAATTCTCTTCATCATCGAGGTCTTGTAAATTTTGATTTTCAGTTACTACTTTCGGCCGCCGCAAACTATTGTATCCTTTGAGTGGTTGATTTCTATTTACTTTTGGTATAGACTGTTGATGTTGATACTGTAAAAAAATAACCATGTAAAAAAAAAATATGGTAAACACAGTATTTATTAAGTAACTTTTATTTATTTTTTTATAGCTTCATGTTGTTTTCCGCGTCGAGAACCTAGCGTTAAGACTCTACGTTCTCCACGGACCACCCAATTAGTGTGACAATGGGTGTTGAGTAGCGGAACTCAACGCAATAACTACTTCACAGATTTGGACGAAACCGCGTTAAGGTCGTCTATGGGTAGATGAGCTCAGTACCTATCCAACCCTAATCCACCTAAGTATGTTAGCCGATTTTCAGTTGTTCGGTGGATATTTGATAATTTGTGAATTCTTGGAAAAAAAAACGGATTCTTGAAGAAAATTCGCAAATACAGCCCGACTGTTGAGTCAGCGCTCGTAATTTTTTTTCTCAATATTGCTCAATAGTGAAATGGAAAGGTACCGAGGTCCTCTACCACCCATACACAACCGTTGATCAGTCGATCGCGTTACATATGTATAAATAACTTACCCTATTTGTCTTATCATTTCTATTCACGATGTTATCACGTTTCACGATTTGAGGTGAGGCTGCTTCACGCGGGGTGGGAGTTCTAATACAAAAATGTATAAATAAATATTTCGATTTTTAAGTAATATATTAATGAATTATAAAAGGCTTCTAAAGTAATTTATATACAAAATGTAATGAAATAATTTTCGGTTGAAAGAAAAGCCGGTCAAGTGTAAGTTATTTTACTTTGCGGGAATATGCATACATTTTGAAAATTAAATAAAATCAACTACAATTACAAATTTGTAATGATTTTTTATGTGAAATACACATAATTTTTCACTTTCAAGTCCCTCCTCCCTTTCTTTACTCTTTATTTATAGAATGTTATTACTTCGTGCCAAAGCTTATAACTGTAGGTTCACGGGATGTTAATGTAAACAATGCATAAAAGCTCGTATCTTTTGATTGCGTTGACTTAGAAGCTAGATTTTTTTGTGCTCCAAGGGACCGCACGTAGACCTGCATATATATATATATATATATATATATATATATATATATATATATATATATATATATATATATAATATATATTGATATTGATTTCAGCTTGATACCTCCGAGCGATATCAAGATAAATGTTGTTGACAGAGGAACAACTCTAAAGGTTCCGTTTTGAGGTACGGAACCCAAATAAGATGTATTATTTACTTTGTTTTGTTTTAAATTTTTATTGTATTTTTTATGTTATGTATTCTATTTGTTGGTAAACCTAACAAAAATATAAACAAGTAGACATAAAGTGGGAAATAGACTTAGCATTAAATTACTCCTGCATGAGGAACAATAATACTTACGACAGTACTGGTGGTTCTTTGACACGTGGTTCTACAGCTTTTTCACTGTATTGAAAAAAAAAGCAAAAAGTAAATAAAAAACTAAATTGCAAAATATATTTAAATTAAAAATTATTTTAAATTAAAATATAATAACTATTGAAATATTTAAAAAAAAAAATCACAAAAGAAATGGTTATTTTTACTGCATACGTTTTATATTTGTAAAAATAAGTATCTATACTTACGGTAATACAACTTGTTGTTCTTTGGGACATGACTGTTGGCCTTTATCACTATACAAGATAAAAAAGAACAAAAAATAGATAGAAAATAAAAATGCTTTTTAATTTGATCGCTGTCTGAACTTGGAAGATATATGAGAAAATCTCTTTTTGGGGGCATTTATCGTATTAGTAACATTAGTATCCAGTATCCAGGACAATGTTTTATTATTTAATTTTATAAAAGAATTTGTTTAGGTACATGCACTAATCTCAGGAACTACTACAAAAAAATCGTTATCGTTAAAAAACACGTTAAACCAGAGATACCTTGGGCACTGAATGTGTCATGTCTTATTTTAAACGTATCAGCTTCACGCTGTATCTGTAGAGGTATTGCGTGTTAACTTGCAGAACTTAACCTCGACACCAGAGCGAAGAGATGGAAATATAAATTTAAATAAATATTTCATCTCCTCGAGTAGGGATCGAACCCACAACCAGTCGATTTTACAGTCACACTTCGTGCCGCTGCGCCACGACTGGCCTCAAATTAAATGAATATCTAAAGAGATGAATGAACTAAATGAATAATCAAACAAAACTCACCTAGACAGATTGTGGCACACGGACCGATGCCGTTTCTGCCAATCAAGCAGCTGACAGCGCTCGCTACAGTAGGGCGTGACGCCGCAGCGCCCGCAGCGCGCGTCCGCCGCCGCCCCGCACCACGTGCACGTGCAGCGCTGCAGCGCGGGAAGCGACTGATGTGGTGGACTTGTGTTTAGTTACGTACACTCTCGTAATGTATAATACGGTCGACGAGCCGTGGCCTCCTTGGAGCTAGTCTTACTGGACTTACGGTTTTACGCAATATTATGGTGTTGCGTAGGCGGCCACGATGCATCGACCGTACTGTTTATGTGAGAATAAGAGCGTAAGAGTGTATATGGAAGAGATAGGAGGAAATAAATGTGTATATTAAACGCGAACGGTCAGCGCTGTCGCGCAGGCAGCTGTTATGGTGCACTTGTGTTTAGTTACGTACACTATACTTTCGTAACGTGTAGGAAAATGAGAGTGAGGAGTACGGTACAGTACGGCCATTGTGTAGTGTACTTATTTAGAAAACATAAGAAATTGACGGTAGCTGGTAGCGGGAGCGGCGGGCGGCCCGTGCCTCTTGGAAACCGTCCAAGCGCTCTGACCATCTAAGCTATACGTTCTCATCGGGCTACGTCGAAATTCTTCGTTTCGTTTCCTAATTATTCTTTCCTAAGTGTGAAATAAGACTAAAATTGCAAAAAAAAAACATTGTGTCTTGGTCGTCTTTGATTGTGCATTGTAAACTCGAGAAGAAAATTTTCAGAAGCAAAAAAAATCCTAAAAGAATATGTGCTCAACTATATATAACTCACTACACGGCTACGAATACGGGACCGTACTGCATATGAAAGAAAGAGTAAGAGAGGGAGAAATAAATTGATATATTGAAAAAGTATTGGGTTTGTTGCAGGCTTGGCGCATGAACAGGGCTGCGCTGCTCAGATTTGGCGTCGCAGATTTAGTCTTAAGAGTTTTTCTTACTTTTAATTATTCTCTTCTCGAGTGAACAATATGCAAAAATTCAGAGAAGCCTAGCTTCAAAGTAAATGTGATAATGATCGCGTAAGAGAGTATATAAGAGAGAAAGAGAGAGAGTGAGTATTAATTCTCTATGGACTTGTCTAAGGTTATATTAAAAATAAACAACCTAATCGCTACAGCTTTTGTGTTTTATTAAAAGTTTCTGGCTCGGTGCTCAACCAGCGCGCAGGTGGAGCGAGGATAGTGCGGAGTAGTGTAAACGGTAGATTAAAAGAGATCTCATTAGGTGCGAGTACGTTAGAGATCTCTTCTGAGAACATGTATTAGTTAAATAATGTGTTAGTGTATGTAAAATGGGGAAATCCTTATTCAAAAAAATAAGTCCCGCTGAGTTTCTTACGCTGGTTCTTCTCAGGTCTGAGGCATTAACTTTAGTGAACTAGTGGTAAATTATTTGACGTTCAAAAAATGAAGCATGTAACTTCTTATTTTGAATAAAATTATTTGACTTTGACTTTGACTTTTGACATAAAAACTGAAGTATTTTGAAGCCTACTCAAATGTTGTATATAATTTAATGTGTAAATTATAAAAAATATCATAAATAAAACAAAATATAATCAAATATCCAAGTTGGTACTAAGGATTGTTATAATGTATAATAATTTCCTTCAAGATAATTAAAAATATTAAAAAAAAGAAATTAAAAAATACATATCTTTATTTATAGCAATAACAAAATCGTATAATGAAATGCATGCAACAATTACATAATCACAATCATGAAAAAAAGAAAAAAACTTAACTTGTCCTACTAATAAAAAAAAAACAATTCTAATTACTAAAATAAAAAATGGCAGCATTTAAAAGTACTTAACTATAAATTAAATTAATTTAAATTAAATTAAAATCTAAGTTGTAGAGCTAAATGAGCATAGTTAAGAAATACTAGATAAACAGATAATAAATATTATATCATTTATAAATACCATAAAAAAAAGGACAAAATTCAATAAGTGCGACCTTTATCAAAATAAATAAAAACTTTTCTTGTAATAATTTCATTATTTACTCAAAATAACAAAAATAAATATAATAAAAAAGATAACATTCACAGGCAATAAATAAATTATTAAACAAAAATTGTAAATTGTGACAGCTTAGTGAGTAACTTGACAAATTACAAATGTGTTTTCATTTTTCATTTCAAATATATTATTGATAATAAGTCATCACGAAATAGATAATATAATACAATCATTATTTAAATTTTAAAAAAAGAATCAAAGTTACGGATAAAAAACCGAATAAATGGAAGTAAAATGTAAAGGAAGATTATTTGAAATTAATGTTTAACCAATAAGTTTTGGAGAGCCAAATCTCGACTCATTAAAAGTATTTTATCATAGTAAAATATGTATTTTTTTTTTTTTAATCTTAAATTTACCGCCATTTTGTATTATATAACCACAGAATATAAAATTACAGAATACCGACATTTTAAAATTTAAAACAAAAATTTTATTTTATTCTCTCCTAACATAGGATCAAAATTTTGTTTTTTTATAACAGCCACTGACTGCTCATCTAATAACATTATAAATTTTCCTCTATGGTATGGCGATCGACTCTCAACTTTCCATAATTCCGTATTTAGTCCTGGATTCTTATCTTCTAGTAAATCTAGTATAATTTCTAAGCCATCGTTAAAATCTTGCATTATATTGGTAGGTACTTTCATTATGACTTTGCAATAATCATTAATTTCGTCGTCTGTATCGATTTTAATTGAGCCCTTGTCTGATTTATTATCTATATTCAATAGAGATGTTCTGCTATCCTTACTTAGTAAGTTTAAGCTAAGTTGATTATCGCGTGATTTCGAATAAGTCAAATCGTTTTCTTTATCATAAGTAATGTTGTTATTGTCTTTATTTTTTTCCATTTGGTTGTAAAATGTTGCTTTTTCAGTTAGTACGGATTTACTATTATTTTGTTTATGATTTTTATTTATTTCCTCTTCAGTTTTACTAGGTTCATTTAGATCTATTTTAGACGTAAGCAATGATTGTAGATGACCTAATTTGAATTCAACAGTACCCCCATCTACAACACTATTAAAATCTTTATCAGCTATCACTTGCGCTGATAACTTATCAATTTGCACGATAGCATCTAATTTATTGCTTGTTTGTACTTTACTGATTTTCCTCCAAAATTTCGTCCTTAACCTCGGATTGTGATTTTGTAAAATACTTATTACTTCCTCAATATTTTTGTTAGTTTTCGCTATCATACTAACAATGCCAACCGCTCCACGAAATTCGGTAGCTTTTAAACAAATTTTCAAATTGGCATTTATATTATCTATATTTTTTTCAATAAAAAATCGAGAAGTTATATTTTGACAGATAATAAATATGACACCATCGAATAAATATATATCATGTATAATTGGAATCGATTCTAAATTATCAGCACAAGTTTCAAAGGCAATATTTTCTACATTTTTCTTGATAGAATTAAATAGGACTTCGTCTATTCTAGTTTCTGGATAATTAATTGGACCGATATATAACTTTAGATCATCATCTACTAAATCTGAGTAATGATTAGATCTAATACGAGTTAGAGATATATTCATTATATTTGGATTTATAGGATTGTACATAGATTTAAGAATTTTGTCTTTTAACACTTTGATTTCAACATTTTCTTCTGTATTTTTTAAAATATTCTCTTCTAAACTCTTCTTTCTATTAATAATTCTAAATTCTATTTCTTCTCCTTCATAAATACCATCAAATTCTTGACTTTTGAGAACTTCTAAAGATTGAGGATCTACGCCAAACTGTCTTTTCTGTTTTCCAACTAAGTCTGAATAGACTTTCCAACAATCAAGTTTTAAATCGGGAAATCTATCTTGAAAATATATTAGTATATCTTCAGATTTGAAATCAGCAAATTCTTTAGGTACTTTCATTATAACACGCGTGTATCTTATTAGATTATTAATATTCCTATAAGTCAACCGAAGTCCAGTTGAATGTATGAATTTTGGTAATAATTCCCTTAAATAATCCATAGTTTCTATGCTATCACAAATATATATCACGGCGCCATTAGACAGATACGTGTCTTGGAATTTCGGTATTAATAAATCAGGAAATCGTTGCATTTTCATATCCTTATGAAGGGATTCTTTAAAAAGATGCCTAAATCGTCTTATGTGAGCACCCTCTAGTTTTTCCTGTGGATATCCCTCTAAAACTATTGCAATTTTCAATTCATTTTCAACGTGTAAATAATTAGTTCTTCTGTGATATGCTACACCTCTATTACTGTCGATATTAAGATTACTATTTCGTTCAATTGTATCAACAGTTTCTAATTCAGATTGTTCTGAAGCCATAACGGAAATGCTAGTATCAAACGCTTCATCTGTTTCTACATCTTTATCATTATCAGAAATGTCAAAATCTGATACAATATTTTCTGGAATACTCTCTATATCAATAGTCTTTGTAACAGTCACATCTAAAATATCGACCTCGTCATTTAATTCGCCAATCTGGAATGTTTGTGCGTTTTTATCCATTTTAGTATCAGATTGTTCGTCTTTTATAAGTTTACACGTTTCTTCTGTGCCAGCGCTGTCATCTGACATATTTCTTGGGGTGTTATCTTCTGATTTTAGTTCATTTAGTAATTTAACTCTAGATGCTACACTAGATAAATCTTCCTTCAAATCAGATAGATAACAATCGTAATAGACTTCATTAAAAGTATTAATTTCGAACTCCATTTGTTTGTAATCTATAACATTTTTGAAGTTTGGGCCACGAATTATTTCACAGGAAACACGATCAATAATAAAATACGTATGTTGGACACCATCTATGATTTTTTGAGCATATATTTTCCACAAATGAGTTTTTAGCGTCGGATTAAAATATTGTAGAAGTTTAAAAGCATCATCAACAGTTGATGGCCAACAAGATTTAGGTATTTTCATTAAAGCTAAACACAATCTTTTTACTTTTGCTTTAAGCAGTATTAAATTACTTTCCATTCGATCCTGCAGTCCTGGATTAACTCTAACGATCCAATTCCTACTATCTAAATCCTTACAAATACATACAATCGCACCTCTATTTAAATAATAATCCAAAAAAGATGGGGTTTTCTTTAAAAGACCAGCTTTTAATTGCATGTCCATTATATTATTAAGACACTTTTGGAATAACTCCATATGTTTTAGACGCATTTTGGATTTTGGATAACCTGATAATGCTATAACAACTTTCAAATTATCATCTACTATATCTGAGTAATCTAAATTTCGAAGTTTTATTAAACTAGTAGTTTCATCAATTTCATTATCATGATCACTATTATCAAAACCGAATTTATCTTTCATCTCAGAAGTTCCACAAGCACTAGTATCATCTACTGTTTTTGTGACTTCAGTAAGTATATCTATAGTAGTGTTTGTACTCTCTGCGTATCTAAACTTATCTTGAGTATCTCCGGTGGGTTTGGCGGCACTTGAAATAGCGGATTGAATCCCGTCTCGGGCACAGGAGCAACTTGTTGTTATCTGTCGACAAATTGTCGATTTTTATTGCTCTTTATTTTAACTATTGTTATAAATAACAATCATGCAATATATTAAAATATATTGTATATTAAGTATACGACTAATATTTTTTTAACATAACCGCATTAAAAACGCAAGTTGCGATACAATTTTAAGGATATATGATATATTACAATAGTACACATACACATATATATTATATATATATACAGGATGGAAGCGGCAGCGCTCCTTTTACTGAAACTGCATATAGGGTAAAATATTTTAATAATTATCACTTTTGTTAACAAAATTATTACATTTTATGTCCACATTACATTCAGCTTGATAATGACCCATTTTATTACACTTAAAACATTTAATATTTCTTTTATTTGTAGCATTTCTTTTTAAAAAAATGAGTGTTAGTTTAACAAGAAAAAACTAAAAAATGCGTTTGTAGTGACACAAAAATAAAACAGTCAAAATGCAAAATCAATTAAAACTTGTGAGTTAATATGTGCCGTCTGTCACAACAAATCACATCAGTAAGCCAATGAAGGAAGTATCTATTGTAGGCTCAAGTTATTTTTTAATATTAAAAGATGATTATTCACATTGTAGAACAGTATACTTTATTAAAAAGTAGGATGAAGTTATAAGGTGCATTAAAGATTTTATTAACAAAGCAGAAAATGTTACAGGAAATAAAATGATAAATTTTAGAAGTGGCTTAGAATTTATAAATATAGATGTGTTAAATTTCTTAGAACATGGTATAGTACACCAAACCTCTGTACCATACACAAGAATATATCAAAAAGTTATAGGCTGAAGCAGTGAGTACAGCAGCATATGTATTAAACAAATAAATAAAAATATTGCTTATTATTTATTTTTTATTTTTTTTTGGTTATAAAATTATTGTTTGTAATAATTAAAAATTTTATTCATAGCTATTATGTAAAAAAAGACAATAAAAAATTACTGACTTGACTTGTAATTGTAACTTTTTAAGTAATGAGTAGTGTCAACAGAGTCCAAATGAATATTTTATTATTTTTTCTCTTATTAATTATTACTATAAACATAATTATTAAAACATAAATCTTAAATGAAAACTAGTATTCAGATTTTAATAAAGAATCAGAATGGTTTTTGATTTAATCAAATAGTAATTGATATATCTAAGCATTTACATGTTTTACCCTTAGCGGAAATAGTATTGAGAACTTTATAATTTATATGAAGAAATTGACAGGTTTAGTAAGTGGTACTTGTAGTTTCATGGTTTTAGGGACGCGGTATCGAATGGAAAGTATCGATACTGTACTCATGAGTAGAATCGAAAAAATCAGGGGATCTACTGAGTAAAGTAAGATATCATTTGTTACGCAGATGCAATTTATGTATTCATGAGCAAGGGGGACACTTCGAAAATTTTATAGCGTAGCGTCACTTAAATGTAACGTAATTGGACTGAAATAATATGGTAAAAGTGTATCCCTAAGTGTTGTGTTGATTTAATATCACTTCGCCGCCGTTAGCTACATACTCGTACCTACGCTAGTTGCTGCGACTCGATATCTTAAATGAAGCGTATGCGACGTTGCCGCTTTGACAAGTTAGTGTGCGCGTATGTGTGCCGTGTTTATAATATTCTTGACAAATGGCGTTTTATTTTAAAACGATAATTTTATTATTTATTTTGTTTGAAAAAAAGCTCTCATTTTTGGGTATTTATTTTTTTCTGAATTAGCCTAATAGGCTTTTATAGAGTAGTTAAATCTGTGGTTTTATTTAAAGTGGTGGTGTACCTTACACTTCCACCCTGTATACTGATACTGATAGTCTGATATACCAAATATTTTGCGATGATTTTTACAAAGAAATCAAGGAAGTTTTAAATACATATTTCGATACTTCTGATTATCCTTCAAATAATTAGTTTCACTTTCCTCAAGTAAATAGAAAGAAAATAGGATTATATATATATATATATTTAACTAGCTAGAAGGAAATATACATAAAACAAATATAAAAACAAAATTACCCATTTTCAAAAACTAAAATTTTGTAAAATATGTCATTTGTAAAAAAAATTAAAAAATATGGCTTCTGAATCAATTTTTAATAATATTTTAGTAATCATATATGTACATAGCGATGTATTTTTTTGAATTACGAATAGTTGTGGGTTCAAAAACAGTAGTTGTACCTTTCATATTCGTGGCATGTTACAAATGTATTTCCTATTCTTTTTGATTTAGTAACACAATGCGCGACATAAAATTTCCACGTTCAAAACAAAATGTCTTTAGAGTAGCAAAAAGTAAGTAATTAACTTATGACTAAAATCTCTCCGCTTACAACACATTTAACGTAGAAAAATCGTACATTTTTTAAAATTTTCATAGTGTTCTCAGGCTTATAAAAGAAAAATACTGTTTTAGAAAACGTATATAAAAAATGAGATTTGAACCCGTGAAGTATGAAGTAAATCATGAACTTGGCTGCATATCAAATATTTACTTTTATCGGTACAACTAGTGACTTAGTAATATTAAAGAATATATTACATTCTTACTATGTACAATAAAGGTAAGACAAATAGAAGCGAATTTAACGACAAATTAAGAATTCAAATTAAGGAAGCACTGGGGTTGAGTAGCGAAATACAATTCCGAGCTTTGCCTCGACACCACAGCAAAGATATAAAAATATTTAATATTGCATTCCCCCAAGTAGGAATCAAACTGTAAATGTGACGGTTGGGGAACCGTCACATTTACAGTCGCACCATTGTGCCCCTTCGCCACAATGGCCTCTCATCAATATATATATATATATATATTCTTCATATATATGCAGGGTAGGCAGAGGGAACCTAGTGTTATGTATATACACTTTCCACCGAATTCTTGAGGCGTTGAGTGGCGGAACTCAACGCCGCGCTTTGCCTCGACACCAGAGCTAAGAAACAAAAATATAAATTTAAATAAATATTTCATTTCTTCAAGTGAGGATCGAACCCACAACCAATCGCGTTTATAGTCACACTAGTTAAATAATAAAAATTACAACTTACCGAGTCACCTCCTGCCGAACTGAAAGCATTGTCTGTTGTTCTGTAAATTAAAAATATGTATATGTTTATATAACAGTAGTATTTTGTTAAAACACGTAGTTATAATTATAACAAATATTTATTTAATTTATAGAGGGTGGATGCGTCAGCACTCCTTTTACGGGAACAGCATATAGGGTAAAATATTTTAAAACCATACCTAAAGAAATTAATCAAGATACCTCAACAGTTTAGACGTAGGATTTTTTTTTACTTATTATTTATTTACGATTTTTATCGATACCTGCATTTCTTGTGACGCAGTTACGCACAGATACCAATAACGTAAACACATACTACTACAAAAATACTACTAAAGGTTATTCAACTTTGCCTTTACCTACGACTCGAATTCGGAATGGAAGGCGTATGCGGCGGTTTCTCTTTGATAGGTTTGTGTTCTTGAAAAATGGCGTTTTATTATACAACGATAATTTTATTATTTAATTTGTTTAAAAAAATACTTTTTGATATTTGGAAAAAAAAATGGTATTAGGCTTTTATACAGAAGTTAAAACTGTGGTTTCATTTAAAGAGGTGCTGTCAAAAACACTCTGTATAATAAACTACTTAATATGGAATCTTTTTTTTAGCTTCACACTGCATCCCGCATATATCATAGTGAACCTAGAGCGACGACACGCCGTTCCTCATGCAGCGACCATCGCGTTTATAGACAGATGATGGTCATTACATATAAATTAAAAAAAAATATTCACTATTTTACCTGTCCCCGTCATTCTTAAAAACAATTCTGCCATCGGGTAGAATGCACCTATTGTTGGATTTATGAACCTGAAACACATTTGAAAAAAATATACATGTATTAATTAATAGACAGAAGAAATCATACAGGATACTTTTTGAGCTTCACGCTGCATCCCCCATATAGCAGGGTAGGCAGAAGGCTTTTATACTCTATCTTGTATCTGCCTTTTACTCCTTCATACCTCAAACAAAGATTTACTTTCCTGGGCTCCCACTCTCAGTCCCTCAATCTCCGTTCAAGATATGACAACGTATTGGAGGTCCCATTATGTCGCACCAAGTGCTACAGTGAATCATTCACAGTAAAAACGGTGAAATTATGGAACGATCTACCCCGGTTCATCAGGCAGTCGACATCACTTAATATCTTTAAGCGTCGTCTTAAAGAGTATTACCTATCGCTATAGTCATTGTATCTGTTTTGTGCATATATGTAAGTTTATAAATTTATATAGAGATATATATATATATATATATATATATATATATATATATATATATATATATATATATATATATATATATATATATAAAATAAAATAATTAAATATTCAATCTCTCACGCAC
>DWLH01000499.1:0-19815 GCA_018249795.1 Heliconius telesiphe telesiphe
ACTAACGTATAAGGGCCATTGTGCAGTAAAAAAAATACTAGGATAAATATAAATAAAATACTACGTTATATAAATACAGGATAGTTGTCTTAGCTGATAAGCAAAGTTTCATTTTCTTCGGATGTACCAATACAAATTTATGGCAAATTTAAACTTTGGAAGCCTCTCCTGTAAAGTTGTGATTTCGCACTTTGGTCCTTATACTTAGGAGCCATCGATATAGGCTATTTATTACATTGTACATTTTATGTAAAAGTTTTGTATAATATGACTAACTAAACTATAATTATAAATTTAAAAGGGCGAAGATGCATTTCAGTGGCTAGTATGCTATAGTTTTTTTATTTATGTCTACAATAAAATAATTTTACGACTTGTAAATTATAGTAGTTTTAATAAATTTATATTAGTAAAAAGCGAAAGGTAAAAAAAACACCTTACATATTATATTTTTTTATATTATATTTATTATCCTTGTCATAAATAAGTAACAGGGATAAGTAATACTATATACTATAAGTGCTACTACATTTCGAAAAAACTGAGACTTTACTTCAATGTTTAATACATAAAGTACAGCATATTATAAATTATATACTCAATTCGATAATTTAAGAAACTAACAATCAAAGCTAAAAATAAAAGTAAATGCAATAGAATTTATGAATTTCTGACATCCTAAATATTTAAGCTCAGGACTAAAAGCTAACTTTTAATATCTTAGATTATCTTCACTTGGTGTATGACTAGAGCAAGTTGTAGTTCGGTGGAAAGATCCTAAATTAAATACTGGAGTGTTGTAATTGCGTTCTGCATTTAAAATACCTTGTGACATAGGAGTTAAATTGTTATTTTGCTGAACTGGTCTTTTACCAATAATTAAAGGAAAACATTCGTCAGGTATGCAGGAAAGAGCATTTTGAATCCTTTTCAAACGGCTAGAGCATTCTTCAAAATGATCTGTCAAATATTTTAAGTCAGAATTTAAGTTTGGGTTTGTATGGGTTTTTAAATTTCTATCAATAACTTTTAAACCATCTGTTGGTGTAAACGTTACTTTCTCACCACCATAGAAAAACATTTCAATATCTGTACTATTTTCCATTAGTTGACATTTTGCTTGTGTTGTATAAAGAGTAATTTTTGGAGTTTTAGCTTTTACTAAATCTACAAAGCGTGCAGCATATAAGTACTTTTTCCAATGTTTTTGTGGTAAATTATGATAAGAGAAGATTTCATCAGGGCTTATATTGTGTGCTGTATTTGGCTGTTTTTCTCTTTCTTTATCTATGGAATATATGATAATCTTCATACCATCTTTAGATATTTTGCAAATCTCTACAACTCTTTCTTCTCTATCTTTCCCCTTTTTTTTAATGAACTCTACAATGACACCTGAAGAGTCAATTTTTAAAATGGCATTTCTTGTTTTGTGAGAAATTGTTGGTAATCTGTCGGCACAAAGTGGTGGAACTGTCAAGCAATTTGTATTTAGCACACAAGGCTTTGTCAAATTTTCTTTATTATTGTAATTAGGTGGCTCTACCTTTGCACACTTAATATCAAGATTTTTCATATTATCAATAATGTTACCACTATGACATGGGCTATCACATCTTGGAAGTGTATTGTATTCTTGTGGTTTATTACTTAGTAACTTTAATGGTTCACTATTTGATGATGAAAAATGATTCTGTTGTCTACTATCAAAAAAATTGTATGAATTTTCTTCTGTACTCTTTTTTGAAATTGGATTATTATTAAAATTAGTGTGATCATTAAATAAGTCTAATCCTTCATAAGCATTTCTTTCATTGATTTTAGCTTTTTGACTGTGTTGTGTACTGTGAAGTGTGGTAAGGAATCCAGAGTCTCTTGATAAATCTTGCTTTGATATAATATTACAATAATTGCTTAGAAAAGGATGTTCCATAATACCTTTTAGTGTAATCCTTCTTGATGGATCTTTACATAATAGCTTTTGCAATAAATCTTGTGCTTGAATAGAAAGTTCTGCTGGTATTTTGTAATCAGCATTAATAACTTTATTTAAAGTGGTCTTAATATGTTGTGTGTGGAAAGGAGGGCTGCCTACCAGCAATGTATACAACATACACCCTAGTCCCCATACATCAGCAGGCAAGCCATGCATTTTTCTAGAAGCTACCTCAGGTGAAATGTAGTTAGGTGTACCACACATAGTGACATGCTTTTCATCAGGTCCATTTAATTGCGTTGCTAATCCAAAGTCAGCTATCTTAACACAAAGATCTTTTGTAAGCAATAAATTGTTCAAAGAAAGATCTCTATGTATAATATTATGAGTGTGTAGGTATAAAACTCCACTTACAACTTGTCTAAATATATCTGCTGCAGCCTTTTCACTAAGACCACGGGTTCCTAGCTTAAAATGTTTCGCTAATTCACCATTATGTGCTAACTCTAATACTAAATAAACATAATGTGCATCTTCAAAAAATGTATACAATTCTAAAATTGCAGGATGTTTCAATTGTGAGTGTATTGTGACCTCTTGTCTTACTCGCTCTATCATACCTGCATTAGCCATTAAAGCTTTATCTATCATTTTTATAGCCACATAAAGGCTACTTTTCCTACATTTTGCTCTATATACATGAGCAAAGCCACCTTTTCCAAGATGTTCAAGTATTTCATATTCTTCTATTCTTTCACCAATCATGATTATAAATTATTATAATATTTGTTTGTAGTAAATAAAATATTTCTTACATGTCCTCTTAATATATAAAGTGAATAATTTATCCATCATTCCTTTGTATACTGAAATATTAAAAAGAAATCAGAAATACTGTCAATCAAATTGTAATGTTTCATGATTATTAGATTTTTCATACCTTATTTACAATCCACTTAGCATCTTCAATACTTTTATTTATGATTTCATTAACCCTTTCTGGGTCTGATTCACCTCTGTGTTGCTTATAGCTCTGAAACAATATTGTCTTTCAGATATATTTTTTTAATACACCTACTTAAAATCATGGTAACACATGAAACTGTGTTATTATTTAAAAGTTAGTTTACGTAGTTCTTAAATAAGTTGTGATTATTTTCTGTTTAAATTGTTTTCATTTTCTACTGTGACATTACCTGTTTGACAGCAAATTTGTAATGTTTACAAGCATCGGATGGTAATTTTTCACACTCACGTAAAAGATATTTGTATAACTGTAAAGATGTCATTATAATTTTAGAATTAACAGAAAAATATCTTATTTGTTGTAAGAACATTGCATGTAACTGAAATGTACATAAAATTTTATATTACATAATTTTAAGTTCAATCCGACTGATATCATTACTTGTATTATTAGTCTGTGAAACTGTTATGCACAGAATATATATAATGTAACATATATATTATTATCAAATTTCAAAGTATAAATTACAGTACATATTATGTAAATATGATAACAATAATATATATTTATTAAATGGAGTTCAAATAAAATAAAATAAATTCAACTCGCAGAATGTCTTCTTAAGAATATTGTCTATAGTTTTCTAAATATTTTTTTATGTGATCTATTTTCGGTTGAACGGCTTAAAACTTTGTTCTATCTGTACGTAACAAAAAAATGTGTCTGTCCATTGCATTGCATTGCAAATGCAAGTTAGTATTTTCGTTGTTTAGTGTTCGTAGATATATAATAAAAAAATCTATGCAATAGATTTCAAACATTTAACAATATTTTTACCGTCATGGGAGTTATTACAGTTTATAGTGGCTTAAAATGATTTTAATGTTAAATAAGTGATTCATCCTTAGATTAGTATTATGATAAGTCGATATTAATTCACTTTATGTTTGTGATTGTGTATTACTCCGATAATGATTAGTTAGGACTAATGTGGTATGGCACTTGTAACTATTCGACGCACCCCGAGTGTTCCAACATCAAAGAAAACGGTGAGTAACAATAACGGATGTAAAAGTTAGGTCAATAATTTAGAACACAAACAATTAACAAGAAATGTAAGGACTAATGATTATACCATATATAAACATAAAGCTTTTTTTGTACAACATTGTTAAATAATACTTTTGTTCTTAAATAAAATAAAGTTCATTTATCGAACTCCAAATAAGTGTTGACTTAATTAAATGTATTATTATTAAACGAAAGTATTATTTTATGGTAATTATTTATTTACATAATGATCTGTACTAGATCTATAAATGTTGTGGGCTAATAGTGATCAAAAGGATATGCATGTATTTATTGATGAATTGTTGTTTAAATAAAAACCCAATATTACTGTTTTCTTACTGTTATTTAAAAGTTGAAAGTTATATTAAATTAAGTAATCAATTAGTAAAGTTATCATTTTGTAGTGATAGTTTTAAAAAAAGGAGAGAACAAAGTAAAATAAATATTATGAATAGTAAAGTATATACAAATATAAATAACAATTTCAACAGTATTCATTGTTAGTACAGGTGTACTTGCTTACTTTTAAATAATTAATTACTAATTATAATAATTTATAAATGATTATATGTAATATTTAAAACTCATACAAATAAAAAAGTTCTCATCATCGCTTTAATAACTACTAGTGATCTTCTTAACTATCTTAGTCTGTATAGTTGTTTTTAAGAAATAATCTTATAATGGGTACCGACTAATGTTATGGCATGCATTATACCATGTTATGATATGTAAACATGTTACATTATGTATCTGAACCCCAGTCCTTCAGATCCTTCTTGAGGGGGGTGATAATGGCATTTTAATTCAATTTCTAAGTAAACTGATTATTGTGCATTGTTATGCAGTTATTTTGATGTTTTTATTTGTAAACTGTGCTCTTTAATCTTGCTAAAAAAAATTTTAAAGATTTGTTTTTAAATATAGGGAATCCCTCTTTAGTTAAGTGTAAGATTCCATATGACCACAAAATTCAATAAATGTTTAAATGTATTAATGTTTAATACAAGAATTACTTTATTGTCATCTGTGAGTATTGTAATAAATATATATAAGTTAAGGCAAAGCATGGTGTTATTGAGCTTAACACAGCACAACACTACTACACATACACTTCACACACCATCCTGGTGGTCAGCAATTTCATCCCCGATAGTGATCTCAGATAACAACTACAACTACTGAGGGAGCCAAGGACCTCAGGAGTAAGATCACTTTTAGTTGCACAAGGGACGCAAAAAACAGAGTCCGACTGATAGCCTCTATTATGGTATACAGTGTTGAAGAAAGTTCCACAAGAGTTATCGTGGACGAGGCTTTAATGAACCATTTTGGGGCAATCGACATATTATCAAAGGTAATGTACTATATTGTTTACATGTACTGTATTAGCCAAAACCTCATGATGGCCATCAGTCAAGGACTAGCCAGATCTTATAAATGTCTAGATGTCTAGACGTAACATACGCGCTCAACGAAGTTTATGACAGAATCTACTCAGTTCAATAGACGACTCGTTCCCTGAAAATATCGTGATATGCGGGTGTTTCCACCCAAACAGAATCCCCCAACACCATAAAATAATCTCAGATCACCCAAACTGAAAGACCATCAAAAACGCAGTGCAAGACAGTATATCACACGCTGTCTGTCTACCAACTAACTGCACCACAATCAACTTCATTGACGACTATTAACGACCAACCCGAATATGGACAAGAAGGAGTGCAGAATATTCAAACTCACGAAATTACATTTGGAAGGGCTCTTCTTGCCCTTAAAACACCATAACATCTAATTGACAATGATAGTTGCCTGTATGAGAGTTAGTAGGAACCCTACTAGCCCTCATGAACGCAATTATTTGGGAACCTTACGGATAGAACCATCAATGTTTCCCTCAAACTTTACAAAAACCAAAACTTAATTAAGAAAAACGCAGGAGTAAGAAAGGCACGGACAGCCAAAACAAAAAAAAATAACAATGTATATTTCCTTAAGTATATAAAATATATATTTTTTACTATATCAGCTTTTATTACTTTTATGAATGATATACAATTATAATAGACTGACAAGAGCAGAGGAAGTTGGAAGAGATGATGATGATAACAAAGAAATAATATCCGCCATGTTAATTAAATAGTATGTAATTATTCTCATTATTTTGTTAGCAGGATGAAGAAGAAGAAAAAGCTAATGAGGTTTCTGATGAAGATGTCGGAAATCGTGCCAGCAAGAGGTAGGTAATACTATTTGCCTGATTTTTTATTACTGAAGAATAAAAATATGCCTGATATTAGGATGTGTCTGATGCACATTGTTTATTTTAAAATATTTCTAGATTCATAAATCAGAGTAGAAGTTGAAGTTTGCTTCTAATACATTCATTATTTTTCACTAATGGATGAACTTTCGTTGTTCATTTTCACTGAGTAATTCGATTAAGATAATGCTTGTTTAATTGGATATTAGATTAAAAAAATATATTCATATATACAGGTTTTAGAAATAATTTTAAGTAAGCAAATTTCATTCGACCTTAAATTTAAAATGATTTTATATTCATATCCAAACAAACAGAACTATAAAACAGAAGCTAGTGTCAAAATTTAAATATATTAAATAGCAGCCAACCCCGCCCTATGCTCACTTCGCTCTGCAACCCGCGGCTTGCAATAGTGTAAAAATAAAATAAATAATGAATCGCCGCCGTATATTCGGGCGTGAATTTACTTAAAAAAATAAAGTAAACGTCCGCACGTTTTATCGTGTATTATATCGTATATAGAAATATATTTAACACTAGCGACCCGCTCGAGGCCGCTTGAAATTCACAATTATTTATTTACTAATATGAATTACTTTCACGTTCTAATAATATTATCATTTTATAGACTATTATCTCCATGCGTTAAAAAATCAATTTAATAAAACAACTCTTTCAACAAATTCTTTTGTAACAATATTGTCGAAACAGACGATGATGAACTAATTTATATAAACAAACACTAAATGTTAAGGGAAGTTCGCCGAAATACAACAGTGAAAACTGCACTTAAATCGGTTAAGCCGTTCCTGAAATTAGCGTGCACAAACGTACAGACAAACAAAAAAACTAACAAACAGAAAATTTTTCTAAATCATTGTTTTGTTTTGTATTACATTGATTTGGGACATTCAGTCCCAAATAATAGATTTTCTTATAATATACTCCATGTATGGACGGCGCTCAGTTACCATTTTATTATATGTATTGATTACTCTTATTAAGTACTTTTGTTTTCTAAAATGAACTATAAGACACTAAAACTAATTCAATATTTATTTACAGTAACAAAGTAATATATGCAATCTAAAGGTCCTAATACACCAATACCACGCTTTGCGTCGGGGTTACGTTCCAAAAAAACACGACGCAAATTGAAACGACGCAAAGTGATAATAGATTTTCTATAGCAAACCATTTAATGATCGAAGGTAGGTTCCAGGCTTACGAAAATACTACCTTTTAAAATAACGTTGAACTAATTTTGTCTCCAAGCTGATAGTTTATTTAGTATTTTTGGTAATTGTACCAGCAGCGAACTTTTCCCGCATATTTGGGTAAAAAAAATTACAAATAATATATAAAAAGAATATATATATATATATATATATATATATATATATATATATATATATATATATATATAAATATAAAAAATTATAATATATAAAAATGTAAAAACGAATATAACTCTGCCAATAAATAAATTGGGGAAATCTTTATCTTTTTTCTAACCAAAAACACTACGTAAAACTTTATATATGTAAATTAATTATTGTCTTTTTAAAAAAGCACAACACACTACATTACCTCAAACTACGTAATTAAACTGAACTCTAAAACAAGCAAAAAAGGTGAAAATAAAATTATATTAAATTTGCGTTGATTTTTTGTTAGAAAGGGAATCTCCAAATTTTGATGGCATGGCGCAATTGAAAACAAAGATGTTATATTTTAGGAAAAAAAATAAAGACTCGAATCTAAAACAACGCAACTTCGAAAATCTAACGACGCACAGTGAAAATCAGTAAAAATTAAGGAGTGACGCAACTTCGAAAAAAACGCAAAACGAAACGACGCAAAGCGAGGTATTGGTGTATATATTATAATTAGTTTCTAACACAACCTTATTTAGAGCCAACTTCGCATATTAAACATGATCAACGAACTATAATATCTGTAACTAACAATTTGAATAATTCTCCTTTTAAAATCCTTTCTAGTTACAATCTTTAAATGGACGAAACAAAGCGCGACGTCATAATTTCACCTTTAAAAACATTTTTAACGGTATAATTATAACTACTCTCTTTGCAAATATTGTAGCAATTCCTTATAAATAATGCAAAGTGCTATAATTTACCAACGTGCTTGAAAATACACTAAAGTACGGAAAAAGTGATTCTCATTACCTTAAACATATAATACTAAGTATCAACTTATATTTTTTACCCAAAACAATCCGTTCAAAAACAATAAAAAAAAAATATCAGGAATATTTTTGAAAAATTCAAGGACATCTTAGTCAAGTTCAAGAATAATTTTCTTGTGTCCATCATAGTTCAAATTATTCAAAATAATACTAAAACGATGCATTGAATAATATACAGGCTGGAAGTGTCAGCGCTCCTTTTACGGGAACAGCATATAGGGTAAAATATTTTAAACCCATACCTAAAGAAATTAATCAAGATATCTCAACAGTTTAGACGTAGGATTTTTTTTTCATTCCACGATGTTTATCCATACCTGTATTTCATGTGACGCAGTTACAAATAGATAGGTAGTAGTATTTTTGGAGTAGTATATGTTGACTAATAACGTCAACACATAATACTCCCAAAATACTACTAAAGGTTAATCAACTTTGAACTTTGCCGCCAATACCTACGACTCGATTTCGAAATGACGCGTATGCGGCGGTTTCACTTTGTTAGGTTTATGCGTGCGTGCGTCGTTCTTGACAAATTGCGTTTTATATTACAACAATAATTTTATTATTTATTTTGTTTGAAAAAATCACTTTTTCATTTTTGGGAAAAAATATATAATTTTAATTGTATTAGGATTTTAGAGAGTAGTTAAAACTGTGGTTTCATTTAAAGTGGTGCTGACACTTCCACCCTGTATAGTATATACGTAATAATGAACTGATAACTGAACTGAATTTTGATTAATAGTTAATGTTACCAGCGACCAGGCGATGGTGGACACTTCCGTGTGTTATTAATCACGTAGTGAAGTATGAAATCTGATCTAATCTAACCTCACGCTGTATCCCTAGCGGAGTAGTCAGAGAGAACGATGCGTCAAACGCTACGGTCTCTGCATACCTTTTTTCGCCTCGTCCACTGTCATCCACCTATTCATACATGCTCTCCAGGACCCCCTGGAGGGCAGACGTTTCCAAACCAGCTGAGCACGTTCTTTTTCATGCTCACCGTGACATCCTCGCTAGTATTAGAATATCGCTAGTGCCTGCCGTTCTGTATATCTCTTCATTGCGGACTCGAACACTTAAGTTGACCCTGCATATCCTACGACGAGATCGCATCGCCACAGCATTCATCTTTCATAGCACAGCGTCGGCACCAACACTGCATTGTGTACGGCCAAGCGTGCAGCTGTCTGACGTTCCGCCGTTTCAACAACGCAGCTAGGGTACCGTTAACTCTGTTACCAGCAGCAATACTCCTTTCCGCATCCATCTCGTATCTTCCATCTCCACTAAATATACTTCCCAAACAATTATAAAAATGTTCTATTTTAATAATGATTGCTTACAGAAATTATAAATGTCTTGGAATGATGATTTACGTTCGTTCTAAATTACTGTTAATTCCACAACATTTTATCTATATTACTATTGTAGGCAAAGTATTGTGCATATAACTTTCAACGAAGCAACAGTAGGAAGCGGTTCTTTTAAATCGCCCGAAATTTTCAATCGTTTGTTAATCATTCGTTGAAAAGAGATGGTTTTATTTTTATATAAACATTTTTATTATTTACAATAATTACAACACATTTTCATTATGATGCACGTAGTTTCATGATTACGATTCCCACTAGATCAAAAGAAATACATTAATAAAAAATGGAGATGCTACGAAGGATCATACAGATATTATTTTGTTAACTAATTTTGAACGATAAAAGAAGTCATGATATTTTTTTTAAATAGAAAAACTGAAGTGCAAGAGACATAAACGTATACATTACAAATAAAATATAATAATTTCTTTAATTCACGATTATTACACATTTAAAATGTACAAAGAGAATATTTTGTTTTTCAAATATTCATAAACAAAATGTAATGTGTATAGATATTACTAAATTAGTATAGATTACAGTCGGCCTATAATTAACTAATTTTATTGTGAAGGAAGATTCATTTAGTTATTTGTAAATATTTTAATCCTAATGTGCACTCTAATTTGAAAACAACAACAATAGCACGTACGCAACAAACTAAAACCGAAGCGTGCTCTTGAGCGCCTCATGTTCCTGTTCTGCGTCGAGTTTCTATATTTACGCGGCAGTTCGCGCTCGGTTCAAAGGGAAGCAGTGACGTGACTCGACGGGCTTGCTGAGCACAGTCAGCAGACTACGGAGTGTCGGGACTCGGGACGCGCCGGATGGTGCGCCGAGGTGCGTTCGCCGGCACGTGCGATCACAAACCCCATACTTTTTGTGTTAGTGCCATATTTAAACATACGAATATGTAGTTGACGTATAGTGCCATTTGTTTTAGTTTCATTTAAAAATGGTTGCATATAGGTAAAATTTATTAATATTTATTTTTTATATTCTTTTACAAAAAGTGCTGTCTGTGTTTGTTTACAAATTTAATTGAGCACTTATTCAATTTGTGGAAATATATCTTAAGGAGTGATGTTAATGCTACCTTGTCATTTTGTGGATATTTTTGTGCATATTGAAAAAATAGTTAACCCATCGTGGTACAGTGGTTTTAAGCCTCTTCTCTCTCCTCTCTCTTCTTCTGACTCTTTTGTTCGTTTCTTGCTCAAGCAAACGTTTGAAATGTATGTATTCGTTTTCCCGCTCTCGATATGGCGAACATAGAGTTCCGCCACTAGCAAACAATGTTTGTAAAACGGATGATAGAAGCCGCTTCTTTAATTGGAGTACTATTAAGTTTAAAAAATATTTGCTTATCTAGCAGTAGTTATGTTAATAACAATATTAGTAATTATAATTGTTATTAATTATATTGAACTTTGCTTATTTTGTCAGTGAATGATCAAGACAAATATATATTCAACTTTTTTAAGAAAAATCAGTGACTTGGTCCTTCAGACATCGTGTGCAATAAATATTTTGATAACGATACAAGGATTACTTAAAATTATTATTTACATTAAGTAAATAAGGAAAATTACACGAAATGCATTGAACGTTTCCTTTAATTATTTATAGATGTATTAGGATAAAGCGATTGACCTACTTTTAAGAATATGTTGATATATCATACATGTAAAAAAAAATATATAAAATAGTGAAACTTGACAATTTGTTCAAGGCGTCGCGTCGTGGGTATTGTTTTGACGCGGCCGCGTACCGACGTCACGGCTGGTGGCGGAGACGCGCGCTGTCCTAAATTGGGTAAAGCGATGTGAAGTAGTGGATTGCAGAAGCGGCGTTTTAATATACGCGCAACTATAAGCGGGCAACGCAGCTTTGGCATCGCACCGCCGCTCTATTTTTAACGAACCTTGAGAGCAACCGCCCTTGCTTCTGAAACGAAAGTGTCAAAGTTAATTTGCTTTAATAATAATCACTATTTCCATATTATTTTATGAATTCGACCATGCCATATGTTAAAGATGTACTTTAAAAAAAAAATTGTATAGATATTCTGGTCACCTGTTAAATGGTGTATCGATTATTACCTTATTTTAAGCCCTACGACACCTCCCGTATTAAGCTAAATGTCACTGAGTGAACATCGCAACTTGTTCTATTTTAAGTTTCAACCTTCATCTGTTTATGGTTCTATTAAACACTACACGGCTTACATTATACAACATACAACATTAAAGTTTGTGGACTTAAGCGGTGTAAAATATTTCTTTTAAGAATGTTTAATGAATTAGTATTACTGTATAGTGAAGTAAGTTACCCATTATCATACTTAGTATGTTGCTTACGTTTCGAATGAGTAATAGTCATGATGACTTGAGGTATGCCCACGGCTTAAGGGCCAGCCAGCGCGTCTCTCCGCAGCTAGTCTCGGTCCGACTCGGTGTTGCGCCTGCGTCGCGCTCCGGTGAAAGGAAGGTAAACGCCGCGCCAAAATGGATTGGCGCAACTACTAAAAATGGCGTCATTCATACATTTCGCGATTGCAATATTTAAAAAAAAATGTGATTACACTCGAATAATTAGTAAGAGCGCTCAAAACTTGTTCGAAGGACAACAGGCCTTTTAACTAGCTACTACGTGTAGCTAGACTTAATTGTCACTGGATAATTAATGAGACGAAAAATTACTTATTGCTTTTGTAATATAGCATATAATGTCCAGCTTTCAACGCGATATTTCAATACCAACAATGCTCAAAGTATATATTTTTCATACAAAGTGAATGAATGTGAATATACAGGTTTCTCTAGTAGCTAGAGTTTATATAGTATTATTAATTTGAAATATTTCAAAACTTAATAATACTTTATTTTTCATTTTGAATTTCATTCGCTAAAACATTTGGATTTCGACCGGATAAATTTAAAGCTTTTAATTATAATTGTGATGTAGTTAAATGGTTGAGCAAAATGGGAGTTTATTTGCTTTCATGCAATAACCTCTCACAACTATCTTTACATTTATTTTCAAGCGCTTCTATATATTTCTATTTTCGTGCTAGTCAAAGAGAACAACGGAGTGATGCGGTGTGACTTGTCCTTTTGCTTGATCCAAAATCAAATTTAGGATATGAAATACAACTACACTTTCAAAGATATGATCATTTGAACTTCGTAGTTATTGAATACGCTTCCTTTTTTCTATTTAATTAATATAATAGCCGTCATATAACTAAAAGCATTAAACAAGTATATAATTAGACAAAAGTTCCTATTTTAATCTATGTGACTACTTCATTGTCAGATTTAGTATACGATTGCCGATTGATTTGTTACAGTCTCAATGAGTGTTACTTTGCGAACAAGGGCGCAGCATTGGTGTTGGGTGGCGCAAAGCAAGGGTGCAACGACCAGCAGCAGTCGCCTGCGCGAGCGCACCCTCAGCCGGACATCCATCACCACTTACAGTCCATGTTCTATTTGGTGCGCCCGGAGGAGACGCTCAAAATGGTACGAATATCAATATTCAAGTGCAAACTTTTAGCCTCGTTACGATTATTTGTAAACCGGAATAACTTTAATTGTTTATGATTGTAATGTATGCATGAATTTGTGTATGTCTGGGGTATTTTAGTAGTAATAATTAAAGATAAATAAGATACATTATTTCTCACAGTGACATTTACGTTAAAAGTCCAACATTATTTCATTAAATATAAAGAGACAATTTAGGGATAAAATACTAGAATTTTTCTGTACATCTCATGATTTGTAGAAAAATTTCAAATATTTTCTGGCATAGGCGGTGAAACTGGAAAGCGGTCACCCAGGTCGAACGCGGTATTTAGTTGTGGTGTGTCGCGTTGACGAGGCGGCATTACTGGGGATCGACTGCAACGAGCGGACTACGGTTGGGCTCGTCCTGCGAGTCCTCGCAGACACTTCCATTAAACTAGACGGAGATGGGTAAGCAAAAAATGGCCTCTACTCGTAATGACAATAATTTTTTGTCGTCCCTTATGTTCTATTCTTGTCATCTTTCAAATGAATATGAAAATATTGCATTATGTCGAGTCACGAATAACTTTCAAAACATTGTAAACTTGATATAAAGTACTACACCGTAAAATACGTACACCTTTAAATCGAAGAATATTGCAAGTGATAGGAATGCCCTTGATTAAAATGTTAAGTTAGCGTAACCTTCGTTGAAATCCGCTGTGTATATGCCGCGTTTAAACATATTAAATAACTTTACTAACATAAACGTAAATTAAACTAAGGTCCTATGAATAGACAAAGATGTCGTTTAATAATCATTTTAATTTTTTATTGTTAAACAATTTTTGTTACATTTACAAAATTTAAATATCAAAAGTTGATGTAAAATTATAAATATAAATTCACTGCCCTTCTCACTAACTCTATTAAAAATAATACTATAGGAACTCCTTTTTAGTAATTATAAAATACAAAAGATCATGTAATGTAAAAGTAATTGTTAATAAAACACATTATTAATATGTTTAAAATGTGCTTTATTAAAGATCGGTTAGGTATACTTGTGATCCTTTGTGTGAAATGGAACCTCAAGTAACTCTTCCTAAATTATTCATGTATGATGAGTTTTCTTTTAAATGTTTATTAAAATTACACTTCAAATAGCTGCATTTTTATATCTTTAGTCACAATTTTTATTTTTTAAATGTGTCAATTGTTGTACACAACTTTTAGCGCCCATTGTTAATACCGAATAATTGTCATTAAAGATAAACTTATTGTTGTTTTCAATTGAGGTTTTAAGGTTTTAAAGATAACGTTACTGCGATCCTTACATTGCCAGAAGCCATTTTTGTTCACTAAACACATTTATGAGGCTAGGAACAATAACTAATTATGGATTCATTGTCCACAGAGGATTCAGCGTGTGTGTGTGCAATCAGCAACACATATTCAAGCCTGTGTCGGTTCAGGCCATGTGGTAAGTGATTTTTTGCATTTATTATTATATCGTACGTTCGTAATGACTGTGATGATTAGTTGTAGCGCACTCGGAATGTACCTCATTGTGGAATTGTTCAATTTTAGTTAATGGACTTTTACAAATTCTCTAAAATAGACGTGGAATCGAAAATGGAGTTGGTTATTTGTCACTCCATAATACTTGAAATGGTAAAATTTGGCCTACAAGATTTTTTGGCCTCAGGACGTAAAACGATTAGATGTAGTACATAAAGTAGTGTTGTGTGTGTGTGTGCAGGTCCGCGCTGCAGACGCTGCACCGCGCGAGCGCGCGCGCGCGCGCCCTCAACCACTTCGCGGGCGGCGCGTCGCACGCGTGGTGCGCGCACTACGAGCGCCGCGTGGACTCGGAGCGCTCGTGCCTCAACGAGTGGCACGCCATGGACTGCCTCGAGTCGCGCCGCCCGCCCTCGCCCGACTCGCTGCGGCTCAAGTATGCACTATGACTGACTTGCACTCGATTATAATGACACACTGGCAACATTCATGAGAACGATATCGATATGTTTCCTTACTAATCATCGATATTTATTAACCATAAATAAATATAGTGCAACAGTATATTAATATGTCAATATGAGAAAAAATATAACAAAATTCTAGAATCATGCGAATTCCAAACATTATGATACATTAGGGCAAACCATTTATTCACCTTAAAATTAAAGTATCAAATCTCTCCTTTGATGGAATGATTAAAATAAAAATGACGAGTTTATTATTTAATCTCGCTCGCGGCTTCGCCCGCTTAAACTACATAACTATTAACTTACTTATCTACATTACTTTCGTTTTCTATCAATAATATTATTTTAAAAAGAATATACCTACATATATTTAAATGTCAAACAGTTATTGCATTTTTTAAAATGACCTAATAACCTTTTTTTTATTAACCGATTAAAATAAAACAAACATTAAATGTTAAAGGAAGCTTGCCAAAATACAATAGTGAAAACTACAATTAAATCGATAAAGCTGTTTCTGAGATTAGCGTGAACAAACGCACAGACAAACAAGCAAAAAAAAACAATAATTGTTTTTGGTTCTATTATATAATGCCACCAATAAGATTTTTTTTATAGGAAGATATACATACGTCTTCCATGTACATACACCGATCCGATTTTATTATAATGTACAGATATAGATAATTAGATAGAAGTATAGATTTAGATTGAGAGTTAATATATTATTATATTAACAGTTTTTAGTAAAAGTCTGTCACACTTTACTGTGTGTTAAGTCGACCTCCATTCAACCTGTTTTTTTTAGCATAATCCAAACAGACGAAATTTGCACAATGTTCTAATTGTTTTTGTATCTAAAACCCAATCAGCGCTTAAAACAGTGCCACGTTCAGTACCAATTCATATACTAATTGAACGAAAACCTTATTGTAATATCCAGCGCGTACAGTAAGCAGCACCTAGACCTCATTTCTTGACCTCGAAACGAATCGGAGTTGGCAAATGCGCTAATTAAACATATTAGGTGCATGTTAAATGTAAATGTATGTAATTATTATTTAAGAGACTCGCAAATTTAATTGCGATTAATGCATATTTTTTGGTATTATTATATATAGTACAATAGAGGAATTTATTAGATTATAGATAGGATAAAAAAACTGAAGCGTAACAAAAATGTTTTAAATTGTAATTTTTGTTATATAATGTCTATTTATTATTATTTAACTATTTTATTTAATTATTTAATTTGATACTATTTTTAACTATGTATGTCATTATCATTAATATCGTCATCGGATAGAGGTCATCGTATCCTGACTAAAAATGCGATGGTTATGAGTTCAATTCCCACTAGGCACAATTCATTATTTACATTTGTCCGCTTTTAAGGCTATGCTCTATGTCTCAAATTCAATTCGAACGGAAGGCGCAGAATCAAGTGTTGAAGTGTGTCGTGATACTCTGTTCTATCTGTTTACTCCACGCGGTATTCATTAAATAAAGTTTTTTTTGTTAACAGACCACGTGAAAGAGACGAAACGGAGCGCGTGATCAGGTGCACGCTGAAGGAGATCATGATGAGCGTGGACCTCGACGAGGTGACGAGCAAGGCCATCCGCGGCCGCCTCGAAGACGACCTGGACATGGACTTGGCCGAATTTAAGTCCTTCATAGATCAAGAAATGCTGACCATCCTCGGGCAAATGGACGCTCCAACGGAGATATTCGAACACGTCTATCTTGGATCCGAATGGAATGCGAGCAACTTGGAGGAGTTGCAAAGGAATGGGTACGAACGAAACGATTTTCTGCTCAGTATTTTTCTCGCAAGAGACTAACAGAACACTTTTTTCCTTCCAGGGTCAGGCACATACTCAATGTGACGAGAGAAATAGACAATTTTTTTCCAGGTATGTTTGATTACCTGAACATTAGAGTTTACGACGACGAAAAGACTGATCTATTAAAACATTGGGATAATACTTTTAAGTATATAAACAAAGCTAAAACCGAGGGCTCGAAAGTTCTCGTGCATTGCAAAATGGGAATAAGTAGGTCCGCTTCCGTCGTCATAGCGTACGCTATGAAAGCTTTCAATTGGAACTTCGATAAAGCTCTGAAACACGTCAAAGCGAAAAGGAGTTGTATCAAACCGAATACAAATTTTCTTAACCAACTCGAAACTTATCAGGGAATACTCGACGCAATGAAGAATAAGGAAAAATTGCAGAGGTCCAAATCGGAGACCAATCTAAAAGCTCCCAAATCGGCTTCCAAGACGGAGAACAAGATGACGGACCCGACGCCTCTGGTGCTGGCGCTGACGGGCTCGTACCCGGGCCGCCCGCGCTCCTGGTCGCCCGACACCAAGCTGGCCTCCGAGCTGCTGCCGCCCACCTCCGTGTCGCTGGAGCACCTCGCCTGCCCCGAGACGCGCCACATGCTCATGCCCTGCGCGCACGGCAGCTACAGCGTGTCGCCCAACCAGATCATCCGCCTCAAGGGGCAGGGCGCGCCCTCCGTGCGCCACATCGTGCACGAGATCGAGAGCGCCTCGCGCCGCTCGCAGCGCCTCAACTTCGGCGCGGAGGCCGGCCCGGACGCCGCCAAGGGCTCGCCGCAGACGAATTCAGGACAAAAGTATTCCGAAACCGATTCGGAAGCGGACAAAATACACACGTGGGATCCCGGGGAGCCGTGGCGGGACGAGATCCCCAACGTGACCGACAGTGACGATATAGTGAAGAGTGACAGTGGCATAGTAGACGTGAAAGTGAAAGCGAGTGACGCTATGTACTCGGGCTCGTGGAGCTCGCTGGACAGCGCGGTGGGCGGGGACGCGTGCGCGTGGGGCGGGCGCCTGTGCGCGTCTGCGCCGGCCGCGTCGTGGCTGCGCGCGGGGCCGCGCCGCCGCCGCCGCGCCGCCGCCTCGCACGGCGACCTGCCGCGCGCGCCCGGCCTCGTGCGCAGCCTCAGGCAGGAGTTCGAGGCGCGCTCGGCGCCGCCGCGCGCGCCGCCCGCGCCGCCCGCCGACGCGTCCGACAGGTGCAGGCCCTTCCCCCTCGACTATACTAATGTGGTATCTACTGTGATGTCGAAAGCTCAAAACAAAAAACAATTGCAGCATGGGAAAACCCATCCGTTGACGAGGCTCAACCTGAATCGGTCGAATAATAGGTGTTCGAATCCTGTGTATAATACTATGTAGTAGTTTTAGGTTTTATTTATTATGAATTCTTGCCAAACTGGATATTTTATCTTTCTAGAGTTTTATATACTATTTACAAAATGAAACCACAGTGTATTTGTCTATCACGTAAACTGTAATAAAACGGCTGTTTGTGAGTAGAAAAGTTGAAAATGAAAATAAATTCGATACAACGGATGTACAACATTTAAGAAATCTTTTTATTTTGGTCGTCGAAACTTTATCATGTATATTACCCAAAGTCTACAGTTTGAAGTCTTTTTCCTGTAACAAAAGCTACTCGTGGTGAATCTTGAATTTCTTTTATTTTTTTATATGTATCTGGCACTTTAGTCTCTTTTCTACGAATAGTGCCGAAATCAAAGCCATACACACTTCCAGGATTATTACGAATCATACATTCCGTCTGAAATACACACCTTTAATAATTTTTTTATGTCAATGTAGCTATGAAAGATGAGTAGAAGAGAGAAATGTAAGAATTTCAACGTAGCTCAATGAAAACGTATGGCTTAGTAGGTCAGAGCGCTTGGACGGTTTCCAAGAGGCGCAGGTTCAAATCCCGCACGTTTAAACTTTTATATGCTTTCTAACAAGTATTGTTCTTTACTAAGTGTGGAATAAAATTTAAAAAATGTAAAAAAATATTTAATAAATAGCATTCTCTCGCCAAATGATAATTCTGCGCAATTATCTTTGGGTAGTGGAAATTTGAGTAAATCTCCCAACCGAGATGCTAGTAACAAAAATAAATTGTAACAAGCGTATAAGAATTTAGAATTATCTCGATGAGAACGTATGGCTTAATAGATCAGAGCGCTTGGATGGTTTCTAAGAGGCGCGGCTTCAAATTCTGGTACGTTGAAATTTTTACATGTTTTCTAAAAAGAGTAAATAATAAGTTAGTAGTATTGTACCAGAAAATTGAATCATAACTACAATGAAAACTAACATTCCCAAATCAACGGAAAAGAAAAAAACATAATTTTAAGAAACGTATATAAAATTGAATGTAGTATCCAATACAAAGACTTACGGTTGGATACGGATGGTTTCCATAAGGCGTGGGTTCGAATTCCGCTAAGTTCAAATTTTAATACGTTTCCTAAAAATGTCATTATAAGCTTGTTTATAAAATTATATAAGACTGCAAAAAATAGCCAAGTACATACATATTATACATAACATACTTACATTATTTACTACATAATTGTATATTACTTACAATATTCATATTAATGTCAATCACACGTAATAAATT
>DWLH01000500.1:0-19814 GCA_018249795.1 Heliconius telesiphe telesiphe
ACACCAGAGCGAAGAAATGTAAATATAAATTTAAGTAAATATTTCATCTCCTCGAGTGGGGATCGAACCCACAACCAGTCGGTTTTACAGTCACACTTCGTGCCACTGCGCCACGACTGGCCTCATAACTTTCTTATCATTAATATTAATTATAATATTATTGGTATACACAATTAATACTTATCATAAGAAAATATGATTTTTATCTTTACTTTATATTTACAAATTGTTACTTAGAATTAAGACAAAATCTATGAGAGTTTTTATATAATTACATCATATTTATGAGGCTAGTATTGCATTGGCAACAGGTTGTGGGTTCGATTTCCACTCGAGAAAATTAAATATAAATTTTTTACTTCCTAGCTCTGGTAACAAGGCAAAGCGCGGCATTGAGTTTCACAACCTAGCACGAAAAGTGGGGAAGGGAAACGTTTAAATGGGAACCGGGTGTCTTAACATTAAGTTCCCAAGTTCTGCCTACCCTGTCATGCTCAGGATCCAGGGTTAAGCTAAAAAAGAAAGCTATATTGACTATTACACTATACATACTTAATTACATATATACCAAATGTTATAAGTATTTATAAATACCACAACTAACTACATCGAAAATGATTTTCAATTTTTGTGAAATTTTCGCGGCCATGTTAAAATAAAAAAAATAAAAAAAACATCTTGGCATCCGGGCGCCCTAATTGGGTGTGCCCGCCTTGCCTCCGATTGGTCCGCACCGCGTATGTGCGTCGGTAATTACATAATAACTCCACCTTCTCAAATTAAAAGGCTCACTTTTATGTTACATGCGAACGGATGAACTTACGCGGCTTGAGTTTAACTTAACTTTTTGTAATATCTAATTTCTTATTCCAATATGTGCAATTTTGAATGCGCGGTTGTGAGCTATAGTTGAGGATTCAGCCGTTTTTTTATTAGTTTCAAGCGTTAGGGAACAAGTGGGTAGGCAGAGGGAGCCTAGTGCTAAGACACTCCGCTCCCCATTTTCCGCTAAATTTTAAGGCATTGCGCGTAAAATGGCAGCTAGTGAATATGCGACGACCTCATGTTGCGCTGTTTAGCTTCTTAAAATGAGCTAAATGAACAGGTCAAGATAACTAAAACTAAATTATTATACTTTGAAAATACATTATACATACAAAGAAATAAAAGCTGATAAATTTTTGCATAACAAAAAAAAAATTGATAAATATAAAAAAAGAATTGCCGTTTCGATATAAAGAAGACTCGTCTAACAAAAAAAATATTACACGTGAAAGATGTGGATCGAATGTCAGTAAGTTCTGTTATATGAAGTTACCTGGGGCTCAGTAGGATAGCGTGGGACTGTAAACGCGACGGTTATGGGTTTGTTTGGAATGAATTATTTAATATATTCATTTCCTTACTTTGGTAACAAAATAAAGCGTGGCGTTAAGTTACGTCACTTAACACTCAATGTGTCGAAAATTTGGCGGAAACTGTACAGATGCGGGAAACAATGTGCTAAGCTTTTTACCAGGACCTGCTATCCGACTCGAACTACTTCACTTAGCACGGTCTTCAACATCCTTGTTGATTAGTTCATTGGCCCTAATACTACGACTCACGATATCCAGTCAAATTTTGAATTTACCTTGGACAGTAATATTTCTATAAGTAATCTTTAATACTATAATGTGAAAATGAAACTGTTATGCTTGTTACGGTTACGAGCTCGTGCGTAAGCTGTTTTTAATAAAAATACTCAACAACATAGAATAATTCTCAAATAACGTCAATTTAAGGACATGAATACGATTAAAGCCACGGGCTGAAAGCTAGTACTTCTACAATTAATCTTCTCATTACATTCTACACATGACTGCTGTACAGAGCTAAATAAAAGATCTAATATTTTATTGTGTTGCGGCATTTTGTTAAATATAATCAATTAAAATTCAGTGCACATTTCTAAGGAATTCACTAAACTTCGAATAGTAATGTGTCATACATACAATGATGGTTTTTCCTGACGACAACCTTGAGATTAAACTAGCTTAATATTATTAAAAAATCGATATTATTGTTGATTAGTTGGTTAAAAGGATCTTAGAAACAAATTGAGCTCGAGGGCTACTTATGTTTTGTGATAGAGGATTGGAGTAAAGCCAGTAGCGCAATTTTTTTTAAGCTTTATCTTTAAAGATAGAAAGGAAGTGGTCATCTTCTTCTTCTTTAGTAAAGGTTATGACCACTTCGGTTATATCCTCCACATCCTGAATCCATCTTCCGATAGGCACTTAGAATATATAAATTGGAAAATTGTAATAGATATTAAGTTAATAGATAATAAGTGAAATGTTTAAAAAAAAAAAAAGAAAGGCAATCTAAAAATACCTGGACTTCCTTAGGAATTAAATATTTAGATAATTATTGATAGTTATAAGCCTTATTTAAGCAGCAGATAAATATAAAATTGATGAAAATGCTAAAAAAAAGTACGGACCACGTATCTGTGTTAAAATAATTATTAAAAAAAAAAAAATTTTTTAAGCTTCACGTAGTATCACTGATTTACGCTTTTCACCGAATTGTTGAGCCATTGCGTGTTGAATGGCGGAACTCATCGCCGCCGAAATGGAATTATGAGAGCAAGGAAATGGAAATGTTATTGTCATTCGACCGTCCCCGTTTCTACATGCCATCGCTTTCACAGTCACACGTCGAGCTACTGTTCAATTTTTTATTGTAATATTTTCCTTTCTTTTGTATAAAAAAATCACTTCATAATTTAACATAGATAACTCAATTTAACTATACTTATTTAGAAAACGTATAAAAATTTGAACGTAGCGGGACTCGAACCCGCGCCTCCTGGAAACCGACCAGGCGCTCTGACCACTAAGCCACACGTTCTCGCCAAGCTACGTCGAAATTCTTATACGCTTGTTACAACTTATTTATGTTGTTAGTATCTCTGTAGGGAGATTTTTACAAATTTCCGCTACCCAAAGATAATTACTAACAATTATTGTTTGGCAAGAGAGAATACTATTTTTTTAAATATTTTTAAACATTTTTAAAGTGTTATTCCACACTTAGGAAATATAAATACTTATTTAGAAAACGTAAGCTTTGAGAGTGTAAGGGGCACTAGGACAAGTGAGCTTAGTAGTAGGAAAGGTCTTCCTGATATAGTTGCAGAAATTATTTATCTATATATCTATATAGTATTATCAAATTTAATAAAATAAAAGTTGAGGCCAGTCGTGGCGCAGGGCATATAGTGTGACTGTAAACGCGACTGATTGTGGGCTTTGTCACTCGAGGAAATGAATTTATTTAAATTTGTATTTTCCCTTTCTTGGTGTTGAAGTGAAGTACAGCGTTGAGTTCCGCCAATCAGCACGCAATGCCTCTATACCCTGCTGATTTTAAAAAGTTTAGAATAGACTGACCTATGGAATAACAATATTAATATAAACAAATCTGCATACTGTCATTCCATAGGCCTTTTTCCATTCCAATAACTTAAAACAGTTTTTCTTTACCATCACAAATTTTAGTTGAATCCAACTATGATTGAGATCACGTTCTATATAGATATAGCCACTTGCTTTAATTTACGCAGCCTGAGAGCAGAACGAGATATATTTAATGATGGTTTAACCGCAACCCGGTGTCATTAGCCGGTGTTCTTACAAGTATAGAACAGGGTATATGATGAAGGAATGAACGAAAAATAAACATAAATGTATATATCTTGTTTTGTTTTTATTTTCATGCTATATCCCGGACATTGTGTAGTAGGCAGACGGAACCTGGGAACCTTAACCTTTTTGTTTTTAATATTGAAAGTAATTCCAATAATGGCATTACTTCCAATATTAAATGGATGTCACTTAAGATAATTGAGTATGCCTGTAACTTTTACAACCAATTTTATGTATAACCTATTTAGTTTCTCTTCTTAATACATAAATAAAACAATAAAGTATTGTATTGCTAATTTATTTATGTAAGATATGATAAAGAAGTTAAAAAAATATAATAATAATAGCTGAAAAATATTAAAAAAATATAAAAATATATAGGAGAAACAAAATCGATTTTTATAATCGATTTTGTTTCTCCTATATCATCACACACGCAACTATAAATAGACATAACTAAAGTAAATTGATATCCCTTTCACAATTTATTGTTCTATGCCTTCACTCATAGCGGAAACTGAGGTCGGTAGAGTAATCATTGCGACTGGGAATCGTAAAAAATAAATCAATTTTTGTTCTTTTTCTTTTATCGCTAAATATGTTTTTATGTTCAGAAGGAACCTTTGAGACAATTGCTCTGTTCTGAGGTATTATTAAGTGTTATTTACATGACAGTTACCAGTACGAATCTTGATAGAAAAAAATACTTAGAAATATCGCCAAAGCAGCGCAGTGAGAAAATACTACGGTTGTCGGTTCAATCCTCACTCAGAGCGTTGTTAAATTTAAGTTATGTTTTTACTCCAATAAGACAAGACTAGGCGTTAAGTTCCGTAATATAACACATATATTTTTTAACTGAACAAAAAAAAATAACTGATTTTTAATCTACGATAGAGCTGGAAGAGAAAGAGTATAACTTTTAATTTACTAGATAGTTATATTTTGAAAATTCGTTTAATTGAATAGAGTACACTCTGATGATGATCCCATAAACATTTGAACCATAAAGATAAAAAAAAACAATCGACGATTGATTGTTTACTTACAAATTTTTATAAATAGGGATTTGCTATAATCATATTCTATCGATACCAGTCGTTTAATATAATTACGCAACACACGTTATAATCTGAGAAGGACAACATGACATTACTTAGCGTGTAAATATTTTTTTAGCCTTACATATATTTCGCACATAGCATGGCAGGGGCTGGGTTCTCATTACGATACTTCCATTCGACTAAATTCTCGAGGCATTGCGCTGGGTTGGCCCAATCTAGAATAAAATAAACACCAAAAAGAAAAAAAAATCTAGCTACGTTACCAGAGCAAGGAAATAAAAACATTAAATATTTCCTTCTTCCGAGCCGGAATTGAACCCATAACCGTAGCGATTACAGTTCCACGCTTGTGCCCTTGCACCACGACGGCTTTATGTAAAGAATTTGTTCGCATAATATATTAAACAGGTATATCTTGTAGTCGTTAGTTTATACATACGAGTATTTTATAATGAAAAACTCTAATGGTACATTATCTAAAGACAAGATAAATTGTGATGCTGCAAGATGATAGCAGAGACGTGATCTGTGTTAGAACAATCTCAATTTGTTATTTTATTATACGATTTCCCACTGTTATAATTATTAAATATATAATATAGGTATATGCTTATAGCTTCAAACTCACATTTTCATCACTTTTAAGAAACTATTTATAGCTTCACGTTTAAAATACATAGCAGTGGTAAAAAAACTGTACAGTAAGTATAATATACGGCGTTGAATTCCGCCAAATAAAACGCAAGGTCATTTAGTAAAGTAATAATAAAATTCTAGTAAAGGCAAAAAGTGGAGAACAAAGGTACGCATAAATAACTTTTACTGCGAATTATAAGACCTAAGAGCTAATAAAGTATTTTAGAAAAAATCTAAATTATTTTTCTTTTCTTAATATGAAATAGCAATTTAAAAATGAACGATATTGTTAAAATAATAATATTTAAATTACAAAGATTGTATCCACATTTGTACGTTAACAGACGAACAAAGTATATTTCAAGATATATTAGTTTTGAGAATAAGCAAGTACGTTCGTGATCGCGACGCCGTACAACTAAATATATGGCTGCAACATTTAAAATATTATATTTCGTAATATATGAACTTGTAAATGTATTTATTGAAACTGTACTTACATAAATCTTTAGTGAAACAGCAGGGTAGAGAGAGGGAACCTAGTGTTAAGACACCCCGTCCCCCACTGTTTTCCAAACTTTCAAAACATTTCGTGTTGAGTGGCGGCACTCAATGCTACGTTTTGTCTACCTGAGAGGGAAAATGAAAATAAATTAAATATTACTATTCCCCCAACTGGTGATTGAATCCATACACATTGCGTTTTCAGTCAGACAAGGACACACTGCTCCATAATGGCCTACATCTGTTTAATTTTTCCTTTGTATTTATTCAATCGTTATTATTTTTTAATTTTTTAGGTAAATATTCTTAGGTATTATTTTTACTATATGATATATCTAAATCATGGTTTAAATATTCGATACGTGCAGCATTACAGCTTCATAAATATAGCAAGCATGAGAACGGGTACATATCCTACGGAATCGTGACCACTGATCGATGGACATAACATATGAGCAAAAATATTTTAAACAAAATTTTTATCTTAGATTGTTAGATTTTTGAAGGGTCATAGGTTCAATTTAGTGTAGTATTTCTAAACATGCTAGAATAAATATAAAAAAATACATTTAAACGCAGTACATTTAAATTAAAAGAAACAAAATAACTGGAATTGAATACACACCAATACCTTACACCATCACCATAAATGAGAATTGCGTTTTCGCTGTCCGCAACAATCAGTAAGTCCTTTTGTTTTTTGCTAATATTTTGTTTGAAATGACAATTTAATGACGCACGTGGGATTTGTATCATTGGATTCTTTGAAACATCATTTTAAAGTATTTTGAGTACTGTAATTTGATAAAAAAACGATTTTCAATATTTTTAACATTAATTTTAAAGTCTTAGCCATACTAAGGAAAAAAGTCTTTAGAAACATATAAAATAAATGGCATATTCTATTAAGAAATTAGAGACAGGGGATGCTAATATAAATAAGTTGTAACAAGCGTATCAGAATTTTAACGTAGCTTAATGTCATTGTGTGTTGGATTTTAAAATTTTCTGCGACTTCTATAATTGAAAACTAATGATTAATTACTCTACTCTCCTTCTTGTATAATCAAGTATATTAATTAATAACAGTAAAAAATTTAAAAACATTCATAATCTTTATTCTTATTAGAATTTACTTATGAAATATAATTTGATTTTATAGTCGGACGCCATTTCGTGTAATCCAAAACAAAATGGCCGCTCGTTTGTGTTTGAGGAAACATATCTGTCACTGTTCTGTAGCAAGGCATTGTATGTTAATCACTCGGCACCGTCAAAGTTTTAACACTGGCGCCTTAAACTAGCGGGGTTAAGTTTGATCTAGAGGAATATATATGTAATTTTATGTATTATGTATCTAACTTGGGTATCACGTAATTGGTTATTAAAAACATTTTTTTTATAAAAAATAGTATGGTTATTTATAAATTTACTTTTTATCCATGTACAATTTATTCCAGGATAAAAATCAGTGTTATTTATGTCAGCCATTTTTTTATAAAAAATAGCACTTAAAATCCATATATTATATATATATATATATATATATATATATATATATATATATAGTGTAGATCTGTATAGATTTTGAATAAATTTTTAATTGTTGATTATGTCATATATTCTCCTCTTTCCCGATTTCTTATAAAATTCATAAAATTAATATTTACTAGCACATAAATACGAAAATGATTACATAGTAAAAGATAGTATACGATCGTGACGAGACGGTATAGTGGTAGGTAGATTGGTACAAGTGTTCCGTACGTGACGGTTGTCTTGTTACCACTGAAGTCATTACACGTCTCAGTTGTAACTAACTACCAATGATATGTTGATTATAATTATTTTGCTTTGTGGTTCTTTTTCTTTAACTTCACGCTGTATCCCGCTTACAGTGTTAGGAAACTTAGTTTTTCACGCATGTTTAAATTTTCCAGACAGCAATGTCTCGTATTGAGAGTCGGAATTCAATGCCTCTGTTACCTGAGCAAAAAAAATAAAATAATTTTGGGACTAATGCAAATCGAAGCCAAAACCGTTGTCGTGTTTATAGTTTTTGACTGTACTGCTGAACTGTTGTTTATCATATAGAATAATTGGACCGAAAGTGGAGGAAACAGGGTGTTAAATGTACATTTTCGCTGCTTACCCCACTAAAATTGTAAATATATGTATAAAATTATTTATTACGCTACCATTTTTAGTTTATTTATTGACGATCGAGAGATGAAATACTAAAATTTGTCTATAAGAGAATATTATTAATTTTAAACATAAGCTTTTGCCATAACTGATTTAAATATGCAACTGTATGTACATACATCATGTATGACATATAAGCATATACATATAAAATATTTGAAATTAAAGCTTTAATTTAAAATCGATACCGAGTCTTCATTCATCACTATAATAATGTATAGGTAATGAAAGGTTATTTAAAATAATTACAAAATTGACACAGAATAAAGGAGGTCATCTGCACAACTATCAACTTTTGATTGAAGTGAGTGTTGCTTAACCAACCAATCTCAGTAATAATGGTACCAGGTAGCTACTGTTAATGGCACTAGTGTATGTGTGGCCTAATAGTAGCGACTAGTGCATTCCATTCAGATATTATTACAATTAAATTCATAAAAATATTTATAAAATAATAATAACATAGAAGAAGGGAGGTTCAGGATTTTACCGAATAGCAGGATAAGGAAACTGAGCCTTAAAGTAATGTTAAGACATTTCGTTCCTAAATTTCCGCTCAATTTATATTTATATTAAGATATTGTATATTGACTGAAATTCAACGTTGCCCTTCGTACAAGAACGTGGAAATGAAAATGAATTAAATATAATCATTCCTCTAAGTGGAAAAAAGACGCTGTTCTTCTTCGCCATACTTCGCCCGCCCGCTTCGCTATGATCACTTAAAAATATATATTAACATAATAATATGTAGGTATATTGTAGATATAAGATTAATATAATCTCAATTGAATTTGAACCCATTATGTTCGGTACAAGCTCGACAAATAACTAAACAAAACCACTGACTCAAAACTAGTGCTGACATCCGGAGGGCCCTGCGTGGTCGTTAATTTGATTTGCAGATGAAGGTGTGTGGTATAAATAAGAAGCGTTTTTCTATTTTTTTCTTTTTCCTAGCTTCAGGATATACAAAAGGAACCTAGTTTAAAGACTTTTCATCAGTTATATTTCGCATTTTTTTTAAGATTTTGTGTGTTGCGTTGTTTGTTGCCAGTGCTGGTCGCACTTGCGACTTAATTTAGAGTTTGAATCGAATACAACAGTCGTTACTTATAAACCCGTATGTAGCAGGATAGGCAGTTGGTACCTGGTAGTAAGACAATAAGACGTATTATCACACCACTCACTACCTCTGCCTCAACTTGCCTATTATAAGAAGAACAGAATGATAGTAAAGATCTTGCAAAAAAATTTTGAAAAATTGAAAAAAAAAAATATATCTTATTATTAAGTATACGTCTATTCTTGTAGCAATATATTAAAATGCAACTATAATGTGATGCAGGTTCAATTTCCGCTCAGTACAAATATTTTTCACAAAATATCGAGTTCCGTGTTCGTAACGCGAAGATAGGAGTGTTTTGGTAGTAGGTTCTCACTGCCTAACCTGTCACAAGCGAGATAAAACGTGAAACTACGAAAAAAATATATATAGATTCTATATTTTGTACCATACAAGACCTTAAATTTTACCTACGCACAATACAAAGGCATAATTTAGAGCACGCCTCCAAAGAGATTAATTAGCTATACGATTGGAATATATATTCATCGTTCTGACTTTTATTTTTGTTTTAATTTTCATATATTAAAATTTGCATTGTTTGTTTCAGGTATGGACCGAGTTATTATTATGAGGTTACTGTTAAAAATAAAGTAGGTATAAACACTGTATTCAAAAGCAATTTCACGCTTTTTCACGCATTTTCAACAGTGTAACTAAGGCTAAGGGAAACTAGTGGCTCAACACTTTGTTCTCCAACAAACCGCCCATATTCCGAGACACTGTGTGTTAAGCACTATTACATATGTAGGTACATATTATAAGAACTTTTACATAACATTTTATAAATCAAAAAATGAAAAATAACCTTAAAATATTTCAACGATGTCCCGAAATTAGACAGGAAGTGGAGCACAGTGTCTAAACACTACTTTTTCTGATATGCGGGATAAACTAAAATGTAACTTAACCAATTTAAACTTTATTAGATAATTTTATAATAGAAGTTGGCGGATACGCGTACAAAAGTTTGCGTATCGCATGACAATGATTGACCTCTCAATGCAAAAATGCCACTTCGTACATCGACTCCGTACATACCCACTGTATACCTACCTACGTTAAATGTACGAAACGCTTGACGCATACAAATCTTTGGTTGATTCAAATATTTACCATATAATAATATAGTTTCAGAGTAATAAGTAAATGGAAGTGAGTTCGAATGCAATATTATTTTATTTATAATAATTATTTAAAAAATATTACGACGTCACTATTACGTTTCAGTATTATTTTCATTTCTCCGCTTTGCAAGGATAAACGGCGGCGCTGAGTTACGCCACTCAACACCGAATGTCTCAACAGCGGATTGTTTTTAATATCCCCCTGCTTACCAACAAAGATTTTTTTTTTTACTTTCATTTAATTTATTTTAAAAATATTATAAAATGTAAATAAATTCGGTTTTAAGAATGCAATAACTTACTTAGTGTTGAAAAAATCAATTGTACAGCGAACAATGGACATCATAATATAAAGGTATTGTAGCTTTATGCGTAGAATGATGTAACGGTTTAAAAATGTTAGGGAAAAAACGTCGATCGTTAAAGTTAGGCATACGTATATATTTGTATGAAACTAGTAGTCGCCTGTAACTTTGTTTTTGTGGATTTTAAGATGTAAGTGAAAAATGTCTTTTTTTTCGTATTAGTGCTCCGATACACTCCCTAACCTTGCCTACATGCCAAATTTCAATACATTTATGAAAAAGAAAAAAATACTTTTTTAATATAAACACCTTTATATAACATATATTTATGAGAACAACTACTAACAAAGACGCATATTAATTTTTGATGTATCATTAAATCCATATAAACACAACACAAAGTCCAAATCTATGTGATCAGTTAACTAATCGACGTTTCTGAGTGCGAATTACAAATAATTTCCCTACATTCTGTTTTTACCCAGCTAATATTTGAATACGAACGCAATCCAACACGTTTCGTCGTTTGTATAAATATTCTACGTCTATGTGAATGCTAAGCATTGTATACAAAAATAAATATTCAATAGTGTATAGTGCCGTGGCATTGCATAATTTGCTATTTTATTGGCAACAATGGCGGTGAGACGAGTGAGCGCATACTATGGGGTACGGCTCAAGTTATAAGACCTCCGACTTAGTATCTTAAACATTAAAATTAAATTAGCTTCACGCTGTATCCCGCACACAGCAGGGTAGGCTGAGGGAACCTAGTGTTAAGACACTCCGTTCCCCACTTTCTGCCGAATTTTGGAGGCATTGCGTGTTGAGGCCAGTCGTGGCGCAGTGGCACAAAGAGTGACTGTAAAACCGACTGGTTGTGGGTTCGATCCCCACTCGAGGAGATGAAATATTTACTTAAATTTATATTTCCATTTCTTCGCTCTGGTGTCGAGGCAAAGCGCGGCGTTGAGTTCTGCCACTTAGTATCTTAAACATTAAAAATCATAATCAAATCAGTTTATTCAAAATATGAACTAAAATTACTTCCTCAGACCAGAGAAGGACCAGGCCTAAGAAATTTAAATTATTTACAGATTCACACTTATTTATTACTTAAATATAAGTTCTGTTTTGCTGTCGTCAGTGGTAGTAGCTTTCGGTAGGGCTGACATTACTGACATCTCTATGTACCTAATTTGCCAAACCAAAGGGGCTTGTAAAGGTCTAGTAAAATAAGGAAAAAAAGAAAAATAAATGCTAACTAAGCTTCTCATTCATTTTGTACCTTTAACGGGATAATTACTCCTAAATAAGTATATACTGTGTTAGGAATTAGTGACTTACCTGTTTTATACATAAAATTATGAAATATTTTTTAGCAAACCAGAAAAAAATTAAAAATAAATAAATAAAAAATATAAATAAATCGAACTTAAGACCTACGTCAACGACCGTTCATTTAATTATATTATAATCGATGAATCTATTGGTACATTGGCTATAGAATAAGATTATCATAATGAAGTGTACGCCGTAGAATATTATTGGAAGGTATATCGATATTTATTTACAGTATATATTTGTAAAGACATTTTGAATATAAACGTCTTAATTTGTTATTGATCTTGGCTTACTTTTACTTAGTAATTACCCACTAATATTTTGCACAATTTTGAATCAAAAGGAAAACTTACAATTCTGCCTAAAATAAAAATAAAAAATAAAAACTAAAAATGAACAGCCTATTTTATAAGATCTTTTTAAATTTTTCATATTTTTTTCCCCGAATGGGAATCGAACTTTCAACCATTTTTTTCCCACTGCGCCACGATGGTCTACATATAAATAAATAATATAAATGTATTGTATAGTACATTTTGTAAACATTTTTTAAATATATAAATTTAACTTAGGTCGATTTCGAGGCTGCCGTGGCGCACCGTCGTCGTGGGTTGAGTTCCTACTGGGTGAAATAAATTATTTTCATTTCTTCGCTCTAGTAACAAGACAAAGCGCGGCGTTGAGTTTCGCCACTAAGCCCGCAATATTTTCTGCCAACACTGCTATGTGCGGGATACTAAGACGTTAAAACTTAAAGAGACTTGTATCAACGACCACTTGCATATTTAAACAAAACTTCAACACACCTCAAAATAATCAATTTACAAATAATTTAAATAAAAGAATCCACAATCTTACATATTTCGTCCGATTTGCCCTTCATTTAAGAAGATTTAGGCAAAGAAGCCACATTTTAGATTTAATTACACAACCTTAGCCATTTCTTAATAAAATAATCGTAAAATGTAATCCGAACTGATGCACAGTAGTGGTTGTCGTTGTGTATATAAATTTTAATGAAATCAAGTTTTGTATGTTTGTTATTTTATATATATTTTTATACGTTTTTGTGTTTGTTTGTTTATACGAGCATAAAAGTAAGAAAAAATCGTTTTTATATTGGGAAATAAAAGATGAAAATATTCTCTCATGTTACAAAATTTCTAATTAGTATTAAGTTCTAATTTCATGATACATATTTTCCCAGTAACTCTTTGAAGTATAAGACAATATTTTAGTTAATACTAAAAATAAACGATTTCGAGTTACTCTGAAGACTTATCATTATTTTATCTCTGATTTACCCAAAAATAGAGCCTGAAATAAATAAATAAATAAATAAAAAGCAGCTTCACGCTATATTCCGCAAACACGTGCTGTGTGTAGAAGAAGAAGGAAACCTAATGAAGGCACTCTGTTTTCCAATTTCCGCCCAATGAATAAAAAAAATTAAAAAAGAAAAATCCAAAAAAAAAAAAAAAAACTATTAAAACAGACAAATACCAAAAACCAGCGACTAGTAAATATTACAAAACAATGTTAACACGCGTCGTAACGTATCAAAATCAATCGATGAATATTATTAAGAATAAAATTAAAACGCAGTAATAAAACGTAAGTATCTGTGCCTCTGTCGTTTTTTACGACGAACCGACCAATCAGAGAGCTCCTTTACAACCAAATTCGTATACCCATTAGAGTTTTTGAGCTCGATGACAGTTATCTAGTAGTTTTCTTTTTTTGTATTATATTATTTATGTTTCCGATACAAAATATACAATTTCAACACTTCTACGGTAGCTATTAAATGGTATTTTTTTCGTTGTTATATCATTAAATATTGTAGATTCAAGATTGTAAACTAAAGATGGTCGCAGGTCATAAATTTTCGCTACTAGCGAATTCAAGACTAATCCATATTGATTAAAAACTTGAAGACGAAAAAACCTACATAGTATTTTGTTGTGTGGAAGGATTATTGGTTTGAAATTGCTTTCAGTTCCGTTCCACAACAATATTTATAGTATGAATGTTATAAAATAATAATATTTGGCACATTTTTTTTAAAACGGTTACCGGCAATTTGTATAATTCGGTATTTTATACAATGTCTTACATATGAAAAAAATTATAATAAAAAAAAAGGAAAATTTCAAATAGATAACTAAGTGAAAATTCTATAACAAGTTTACATAAGACATGCAAAATTCACTTAACACTATACACGCTGGAGAAAGCTTAGGTCACACCGGAAGCGCGTTAGATACGACTATCTGCGCAGTAAATAGACCTTGCATCTAATTTACTACTACACAGATTATTGTAAATCATTTTGTGAAAGTGAGTACCTTCTGACATTCACGCTAAAGGCGGGATTACACTTGCTAAAGGATATCTGAGGGATTGAACGTGTGACCTTTGATATAGGTTGACGTGAAACATGAATAATAATGAGCTTAGATAGTTTTGAATTTACTTTGTTGATGTCATAGCGATGTAATAGAGACGTGTTTAGTTTTTTTCTTTTTATGATACAATAAAAAAAAAAAAAAATCTATAAATATATGAAAACAGTCTACTGCAACTGTCCACTTCTAGCCCAGGGCTTTCCGATTTTATAATTAGTGTCTGAAAGCCATAAACAGGTGTCAGTAACCTTTTATGTCATTGTAAAACATAATTTAATGGAAATCAATACCATTAGATCAATTAATTGCAACCAGTTTTACTCAATGTTAAACAGAATATAACAAAAAGTGGCTAACACTTAGTACGGAGTGTTAAATAAAAAAAAGTGTAGATATAATGATCTAAATCTAGATAAGAAATCCTTCTTTAAAAAATATATGTGATGGATGTGCTCGTAAGTTTCTATCGATGTTTTTACGTATACAATACATGAAAATTGAAGCCAAGCAGAGATTTTCCTGCGCAGGAAAGACTAACACTATAAACATGATTTCTTTTAGTTTAGCTGATTTATTATATTAAACATATACTGCAGCGACATCTATCGAGTCTAATTGTGTTAGTCTAATATATATCAAACTATATAAAATCGTATTAAAATATAGACTCTAAATAAAATCTAAAATACACTCCGCTTACTCCTAAATGGTATATATTTTGGACTGTATTGGTATTCTCTTTTTCCTAGTATAAGATAAGATGAATGGTAAAATTATACTTGTTTCTCTTCTGTCACATCAGATAAAAAGGCACAGGAACTTTACTAAAAAGCCGCATTTATTTTTTCTGGAAGTAACAGCCCAATAGTGTACTTTATTTTGTTATATATAGGAGCAATATATAACTATACAAAAATTTTTTTTTTATGTTAAAATTTTATATAAAAAAAAAAAAATGAACTTTATACATACATAAATAAATATTTTTTTGTATAAAATATATAAATATATATATATATATATATATATATATATATATATATATATATATATATATATATATAATCGACAGTATGGAACGAGCCCTATCTCTGAAACTTCCTTAAGTAAATGTTCAGAATCTTGCGTTATTCTAAACTTATAATGCCGTTGGGTTATCTATTAAGCTTTAAAGGTTAACGATGAAAGCTTATATTGATAAAGGGAATTTAAGTTAGTATATTCGCTTATTACTCGGTGTTTTGTAGTCAATTATACGTTTCGATAGTGAGAGCGCTAACATCTTGCGAAATCTTGGGCATTAGCATTAGCTTGAACGTGATAATCGACACTGCAACTGTGGTGCACTTGCATTTGGTAATAATTATGATGGCTTCGGCTATCAATCGGCTGTGTTTCTTGATATTTAAAACCTCTTCCTTTCATTTTTTGATCATATTCGAAAGACGCAGTTTTTTTAGCTTCACGATGTATCCCTCATGTTGCAAAGTAACCAGAGGGAACCTAGTGTTATGACACTCTTTTACCACGTTCCACCCATACTTATACCCCATACCCCATAGAAGCATTCGTGGCGCAGTGTCACAGCACCGACTGTAACGTAGCCATTGTAGGTTTGATTTTTAGTAGGGGGAAGGAAGTAATTGTATTTTCTCGTATTAGTAACAAGACAAAGTGCGGCGTTGAGTTCGATCATTCAACACGCAATGTCTCAAAAATACGCAAAACGGACGAAGCTTTTTTTCTGTCTGTATATCCATCTCATGTAATAAACATTTGATAAATCAACAAATTATTAACTAGCCTAACTATAAATTATTATTGACATAAATGGTATATACGTATAATCTAGAATTACTTACCATTTCTGTATCTTAGTAACGTGTCCGTATGTCACCATTCGACATTGAAGCGCATTCAGACGATACTTCCATGGAAATTATAATTAATTTCAAATCGTGTGAACACCTCTTATGGTTTAACCAGGTCTCTATATAATAACGATGAGATATTTTAGATTCTTCTTTATATGGAAAAATATATTTATGTTACCGCTAATTGATTAAATAGAGGCAGTAAAATATTTCTTATATTGAATTATATATTTGTGGAATGATATAATTTTTTATATATGGAAGCGACGGGCTCTGATTTTGTGTAAATAGAGTTAGACAGAATTGCTTTTTTCAGCATTCTGTCCAACTTTATGTTGTCTAATTAGAATAAGTCAAAATGTCGTTATATCATGAGAACAAGTGAATTATAAAGGAGAGTAGGCAAGAAGAGAAGAAAACAAAAAACCCGACTGCATAAACTAAATTGATATATCCAGTGACACTCACGCCATCAAGCCCAATCCAATGACGTATGATTTATTAAAATGGTTTAACATTTAGTTACAAGGGAACAAAATAACGGACACATACATACATACGGGCTAAAAACATAACCGTCTTTTTCACTGCAGTCGGTTAAAAAAAAGCAAGCTATCTAACTAGAGTTAAAGGAAATGCAGCGTTGGGTTTCCTCACCGAGCGCTCGTGGTCTCTGATGTAGGCAAAATATTAAGAATAGAGTGCAATTAATAAAACTTGATATTATTTTTCTCCTGCCTACCTTATATATGGAAAACAGTTGAGTATTTTTCACTTATTTTCTATAAAATAATATATTTTTTAGTTTTAGCAGTGAGCAGAAAATAGAAAAGTATAGAAAAAAAGATTCACAATTTTATTCCAAATTATTTTTAATTTTTACAAGTTTTTGGCTCTTGTTACATACATGTATTCGACGCATCAACAAACAAGCTAGGTAATAGCTTAAAAAATCGATATTCCACAATAAATTTATTTTCTTCATTAGTTAATTTATAGATCGATGTAAAATTGTGAACGGTATGGGCTTTTCATGTCAGGCTCAACCGAAACCCATTCACAAATACCTAGGTAATTAGATGCTATCAGGCTATTTCTAGAAAGTCGGTCATATTACAGCTGTGTTCAGCTATCTCATTTACTAAATTTAACTATTGAATATGTTTATTGCGTTGATTTATGTATTATAGTACGTTGTCTCCTCCCATTCGAGGGAATTATTTATTTTTATTTCTTTGCTCTGGTACCCTACCCTGACTACATGCCCAATTATTTTATACTCGATGCCAGATTTTGTCTTGTTACCAGAGCGTGAAAATGAAATTATCCTCTCGAATAGGAGTTAGGATCGAACCCAAGCCCCTGTTTACTGTTAGACGTTTTGCCGCTGCGCCACTACAGGCCTATTAATTGAAAATTATATTTAAATATAGCATAGCTGTAATATTTAACTTAAGCTTTGGTCAGTTTATAATTCTAGAATTCCTTAAGAGGACTAACCATAATTGTGTTGATATTTATGATTATTCACACACACATTTTATTAATGTGCTATAAAATTTTATTGCATAGTATTTTGACGTGTTTCTTTCTTGTTTTCGTAATCGTGAGGTGAATTTTGATTATGAAACTTTTTAGTGTAAATTGGAGTTGTGGACAAAATACTTGATTGTTTAATTGTTTTTTTTTTTCAACAAAATATGTTTGGCAGCTGTCATTTAGTAAAGTTATGTAAATATATATATATAACAACCTAAAAAAATAATATACATTATAAAGCAAGTCAATTTAAGCCATACTTTATTTTATAGAATAGATATAGAACATTATAACACGTTGTGTTCAATTTCCACTCTGGGGAATAAATTGAATAAATTTGCGCCGATTAAGTAACAAAGCACGGCGTTGAGATCTGCCACTTTACGTGTAATGTCTTGAAAATTAGACGGAAAGTTCGTAACGAAGTAACTTAACACTAGGTTCCCTCTGCCTACCCTGCTACATTCAGATACAGCATGAAGCTTATATTATTATTTACATTATTCGTATTATTCAAACAATATTTTTTTTACATTATCTTCTAGTTTCCACGTACGAAGCTAGTTTGTAGAGTTGTGGCCAATTACGGCCGTGTCCCGACTACTTGTTCAAGCGGAGTCTACTTACGCGGTCATTATGTCATTATTCTGTGATACCATCGCATTCCTCCTATCAGCAATATAACGAGTTAATTAGCATTCACTTACTCACTTATGATGTAAAACTTGAATTGTATGAAAAAAATGCTTTTTTTTTCAATTACTGGCGTTGGAATTGTTTTTTTTTGTTTGAATTTTGCAATAGAAAATCGTAAATTTCGAAAGTTTACGTGTTATATATTTACAGTTTTTCTAAAAATGTAGGCAGACGGAACTTAGATGCATATTAATTATGGTATTAAAGCTTAATACATTTATTTTAGGAAACTCTTCCTTATAAGAACTTATTTTTTATTTTTTTTATTTTAAAATTTGAAATCGCGGTAATGTCGTTCAATTTCTGAATCAATAAGTTTCAGAAATTGAACTCACAACCAATATTTTTGTCAACTAGTATACCACTAAACCACTAAGGCTTTTAAAATATACGATAGCAAAAAACTATCTATAACGTATAGTTTCCTCTCGCTATATCTCAGCATCTTATCTTTGAATGTGAGTCGGTATCATTATCAGCATAGCTAGATGCTTTATGATAGCCAATTTTATGGACCGACAGATGTTAGATATAACGGTGTTATATGTGTATAGTGATAATAGAATTTTTTTTATAGTGAAAATTCACTCCGACCTTAAAAAATCAAAGGCGTCGTAGTCAATTGCAAACGCGTCGATTGTGGGTTCGATTCTAACTCAACAGAATGAAAACTTTGTTAATAATTGATGATTTTGTTGTGTTAATTATGCGTAGATAACTTTGTTGCATAAATTATGCATAGTTTGCATTATACTAATGTATTCTGTTGCCTGGGATTAAATATATTGGTAATATAGAACAGTGAACGTGGAAATGGCATGCATTACGACAATTCCACGCTATTTACTTAAAGAAGTAACTATTTATAAAAAGAAGGAAAGATAAGAAGAGGCGTAATGTGAATAACTTTAAGTGACGGATAAAACAGAAGTGAATAAAAAAAATTTTAGTAAGTGGGCTAAGTAAGAAATCACTTGATTCTATCCAATGTTATTATAATACAAAACTGTTTCTTCATTTAGGGACTGACGAAACTACTGGAACCAGAAAGATTTGTATGGGAGCACTGAGAGAGTATTTCTCGAAATTGCTGCGGAAATGGGCATAACGGCACTTTCCAATTTACATACTAAAATTCACACAAACAAATTTGCCAAAAAGAAATCAAATATAAAATGAAATAGTAAAAGAAATAAAAATATAAATAATTATAAATACAATGCGTTCGTTTTTTTATGCAATAAAAAGTGTCCTTTTTAAGTTTCATAGAACTTCTACACTTTATACAATGCAC
>DWLH01000501.1:0-19807 GCA_018249795.1 Heliconius telesiphe telesiphe
ATATATAAAATTGTTCCTCTGTTATAATCCCCCTCTCTCCTCTATATATATATATATATATATATATATATATATATATATATATATATATATATATATATATCTGTTATAATTTTTTTTAATTTATTGTTTTAGTTTACGAAACTATATTTTTCAATTAATGAATGAAAGTGAATGGTAGTCTTTTAGTAATATGAAATTTTGTCTAGTTATAATGGCAACTCCATTGGTCACGTGATCTGTGTAGTCTGGGTTTTGCAAACGGTGAGTGGAGTGCCTTGTCATCAGTCCTTTAAGTTTTTGGATGATTTTCTTTGGAATTCATATTCAAAGTAAGTAATTTTTAGATCAAAATTACTTTTATATTTATCTAGTCATTTTGTTAAATTTTTATCGGAAGATTATAATGTTCTTTTATATGACGAAATTGTACCTTGTTCCGTGATTAGTTTGATATGACGCCATTTTCTTCGTGAATGCCAATTATTGAAGTTCTTCAATATTTTCTTTGTTTCTCTAGTAGAATTGTAGTGTGATTTTGGTTAAAATCGTTTACGTAATCATAAACGGAACATAGAAGAGAGCTACATGTAAGAAACAACAAAATTCTGGCATTCCTCCGTACTTTCATTATGTATGTAGGTACGTCCTTTGCACGCATTTTAATCATGACACCACCTTTAAGGCGTATATGTATTAATATTTACATTTATCTATGTGAAGTTACTTGTATTTCCTGTATAAAGTAAAATCTTTTAGATCGTGTGTAATAAAAATTCTAAGTGGTCGCGTATTAATTATAAAAAAAAAACATGATACGAATGTGGAGTGTGTATATGTGTGTGTATGTGTGTATATTGTGAAGAGTTAAAGTGATTCTGTTCTATGATATTAATCTTCATCCAGTAAATGAGTTAAACGCCCATATTCATTATTGTTCTATTTATGAAACTTTATCTAAGCACTTATACCATGTTCTAACATAGTAATAGCAAACACTTTGTCCAATGTATATTGGTTATTATTAACAGACTTAAAATAATAGTTGGTTTGGTTTGGTTCTTTAATTATGGTGATCCGAGTAAAATAATAGTAATATACATTGCAGCTGGTGATAGGTGTTTATAAACTATTTAACTAAATATAATATTTAAAAATATATGTATACAGAATGTACTTCAATATAAAAATTGAGTAATAATGGACAATATAAAGCGCAAAGTAATTTAGTAAGTATTTTTTTTGTAATATTGGTGCAGTTCTAATTTGCTTAATTTACTTTAGTCAATATACTAGTGACAGAACTAAATTTATATACTTAACTTGAACATAATATTTAAGATAGAGTTTCTCACTTCAACATTCCATCTAGTGGTCTAAAAAAATATTTTTTTAATTTATTTATTATATATAAATATAAATACATTTTTGCTTAATTTTTCTTGAGACTTTTGTATGTGTTACATACACATATTACATTAAAATTCAGAACAGATTATAAAGAAAAAAATTGTTAATGGTAATTATTATATTAATTAGAATTATAAATATTATATATATGTATTTTGTATTATATAACATATTAAATATTTTATGCGGCTCTCAATTCACAGGTGAGAGAAAGTGAATGAGCAATACAATTGCCCATCCACTTTTCATTTATAAAAAAATATAGTTATAATTAAATTAAGTATAATGATTTTAACTGTAATACCCACATTTAAATATATCCTAATCAGGGCTGGAACATATGTGTTTTTATATACCCATATTATAGCAGTTAGAGAAAGCAAAGTACATAAGTAATGAAAGAATTGTAAAAAAATATATAGAGTAAGAGTTACTGGTACGAGAGATAGGGGAAACCTTGGTTGACCTTCAAGAATGTGCAATGTTCTTAAAACTACTTTCAATGAAACTAGAGGATCATCTAAAACTATAAACTCTGGGGATTATGTATAAAAGATTGATAACAGTGAGTTAGGCATTTTGGCCTTCCATTCTCTCGACCCTTCTAAGGATTTGCTTTACACTTTATGAAGTTAAATATGTATGCTGTTGGTATTTTATTTAGTAGACACAATGGTGTTATCAATATTTTAAAAAAATAAGTATCTTTCTCATTATGCTGAGGCCACTTGTGGCACGTGGGCACAAAATGTGACTGTCAATGCGACTGGTTGTGGGTTTGATTTCCACTTGAGGATATGAAACATTTATTTAAATGTATATTTTAATTTCTTGGCTCTGGTTCTGCCACTCAACACGAAATGCCCCCAGAATTCGGCTGAAATTGGGAAAGTGAGTGTCTTAACACTAGGTTCCCTTTGTTCTATTAGATCAATTGCTGAAAAGAAAGTTATTAAGTTTTAAGTTAGTGTTATATTGATTTTTTTTTATCCAAATCCAAAATCAAAATATAATAACACCAAAAAACAACATCTCAGCTTCACCTCATTGTCACAATTTTAATCAAAAACATGAATATTTAATCATTGACTGAATCTTATCTGTCAGGTGTGATGATACAAAATTTTTGTAGTCTTAATCCCTGTAGTTCTTGCCACGACGACCAGACAATGCTTAGTATTCATGCTTTTTTTAGTCATTCTGAATCTGGTTTGTGGAATCCATAGTTCTTCACATATATAGATGATGTAATTTTTCGTTACATTTATCACAGATAAACAAATAATAGAAAATCACAAAAAAGTAGTTTTTAGGCACTAGGTTTTTTTAAATAAGTTTATATTTCACATTTCGTGTTTTTACGTCATTTAAAAACGAATTTTAAAAATTTAACCACAAGTATAAAGTAACGGTTAATTTATTTATAATAAAAAACAGTTCAAATTTATAAAATGTAGTTAGACAGTATTTTTATTACTGTAGCACTTACAGCTTACACACTAGATACTGAGATTTACTTTATTTTTAGCGTCTATTATGTATGTATGAATCTTGTGAGATTATTTTTATTATTATATAGAAAAAAACGAACGTTATGTTTGTTATCTGTCTGGGGAATTAAGACTTGTTTACGTCCATTAGTTATGTGATTTAAAAAAAAAACACTTTTTAAAAAAATCTGTTTGAATGATTCAATTTTACTTATTTTTACATCTAATAATCTCAATGAAAGGTAAAATCTATAATATTTGGGGGAAGTTAAAAACAGAATTATTTACGCTTCAACTTAAACGTGATTCGCATTTAGTTTTTGGCTGATCTTAATTGTTAATTAATAAGTTATGTTTACATAAAGAAGTTTATGTTATAATACCTACAATTAAGTAACGAGATGCTATTAAGCTACCAATATAAATTTCATAAATTAACATTTGAAAAAATATATTGGGCCTAAAATCGAGATAACACTCGTTAAATGTGCCTCAAATAAAGTATAAGTTTTATTTTAAAATGATTATGGACTTTGCTGGGTTTCAAAGAGGCGCAGATTAAATTTCCGCTAGGTTAAAAAAATATATACGTTTTCTAAAAAAGTATCTATAATTATCACTCGAATATATCTGTAATAAAATTATTTTCAGAGTAGTAGTTTCATGACAAATATTTTTGTCAGGTGGAGTAACTATTCATTGTGATGCCGGTGGATGCTGACCTCAACCGCACAGACGTGGTGTCGCCTGGTTGTGAGCTGAAGGGTCTTCGTACTTGGAAAGACATTTGTCTCGTCCGCAACTCTCTTTTTCAACATCAGGTATGTATGCTTGAAAATCTTACTAGTTCTTTTTACTAAATACAATAGGTCTTTTCGTATTTTTTTAGTTTTGTTATTATTATGATTTGATTAGGCACTAGTGGTTTTTAACTTCATAAAGTCAAAATCATCCTTATCTTTAGTAATTCTAATACTGGGACGTTGGCGCCACTTCATAAATTAATTATTTTCCCCTTTCACTATATTATAGATATTTAAATTTCCTCGAGTTTATATAGTTTACCAAGTGAAGAAGTAATTTCTTAGTTTTACCACAAAATTTAATGAACAACATCAATTGTTTGTGTATAATTGGTAGTAAACAAAGGGCACGCTGAGGACTTGCAGTGACAGGGATTTATTGAATCGGGACTTGCTCAGTGAGAGACGGTGACTCGCGCGTAGCTGACGAGGTCAGCGCCCCGGCCCAGGACTAATTTCGGGGAGATCGACGACTCGCGCCGTCGCGGCTTTGTCCACGTCCAACGCACCCGAACCGATCTGGTCCGTGCACGCTATCTACACCTTTGTGTATTACCAATAATAGACCACGCGACGCATTCGCACTTGTATGCTTTTGTACTATTTTTATATAAGTTTCATTCATCTCATCTTTATATGTGGTATATCAACAAAACTATTTAGGGGCTTATTTGTCTGATGAAATTCATAGGAGCCTAGAGACATGTTCAGGGAAAGCCATGAGTCATACGTGGTGGTCCGTGAGTCACCGCGGTTCCAATAATTTTAAAAGTTCAATTTAATCTCGTTTCTAATGAATGTTTGTTCGCCTGTGAGCGTGGTGCGTGTGTTTACTGTGTGGTGGTCGCGCGTGTGGCGGCTGTGACGGCGACGCGGGCACTCGGCGGCGGCCAGTTCGAGCAGCAACGCCGCGCGCGTCGGAGCTCCTCCGCCGCCACGAAACCGTCTTATCTGGACCGATAATACTTGTAGTAATTGCGCCGTTTCGTTTCGTTTCGTTTCGTTCGACAAAAAGTTGCGTTTTGTTTTTTTTTTGTTGTTGTTGAGGTGAAGTGCTCGTGAGCGTTGTTTCGACGTGGCCATGGATCTGTGCTCTTGCATGAAGGTAATGCCTTGTGGTTGAATGTGTTGATGTGTATCGGTGTACGGCGCCCTTGTGTGTGCGGCTGTGTTGCGAGACGTCAAGTGGAGCCTGTGAGCCAGCTAGACGAGGCTGTTTGAAGGCCGCCGCCCCGACCTTGATGCCAGAAGGTCAATGTCCTTGCTTGTTTAGAACTTTCATGCAATTTCACGTTTTCGTCAAGCTCTAATCGAATAGTTTTCCATCACTGCGTAATGTCCACTATGTAGTTTGTAATATGCATGTATTTGCGTCAACAGCGCTAATCTAATGGAATGACGTATTCTCTTCCATATCTCTACCTAATAGCTAATTATCGTTTCCTGTAATTTAAAAGTTTACTCATATCACATACATATCGTGTAATGTTCAGCTGTTATCATAAAACAAACATTCATTTGTTAGTGTTTTTTATATGAAAACGAGTATACATATACTTAAAATGAATTTTGATTATCATCATCCTTGTTAAATTTCAAAATTTGTGGTTAAGTATAGTTTTGTTAATTAACGTTCTTATTGGGAAACCAAATTATATCAGATTGATTCACTTGATTTATTCCTCTATATTACTATTCTGAACCACCTGTAAGTTAATTCAATTATATTTGTTTCGTAATCGTTTCCAAATTGTCGTTAATTACGCCGCCGACATCTGTATATAGTGTGTGCGAGCGACGCTAAGACAATGAGAGTGGTGTCTTAATCACCGCCGCCGAAAGAGAGAGCGATATACGAAACGGCACGTTCGGCACAGCTGCGTGCGCGCACGATCAGCTGACGCCGCGGCGGCCATCTTGCCGTCGCGAGCACGCCTCGTTGTGGAGCGTCATTGTGCACGTCTGTGACGCAGCGCTCCAAATGCTATGTCATTGTCCTTCTCGAGCTGACAGGATCAGTGCTTTGTTACAATTGCGCAAACCTGTTGCCTTTATTTGCCAAAGCTCTTATTCACTTCCACGTTGCGATACCGCACGGAAGGCTCGAGCGAGGCCCTGGCTCTTCTATTTTAGGTGTGTAACGTTTCCGCTTAGATAGGACATGTTGTTGAATGCGCGAGTGCTAATTTATTTCGTGCTTCGACCGTTTTTTTTTTATAGAACACATTGCCAAGCCAAGAAATAATTTTATTGACCTCGATTTCAGCTGATGTATTTCCGTGTATTTGTTTTTGTTTGTTCGCTGCTCGTTTAGAATCTTCGCTTTCGTGATAACGGATTCACTTTGTGCAATGTTTCGTTAAATTGTATTCGAGATGTTTCAAAATCAATTTTCTAATTATAATTGCAACAGCATCCTTTGAGCGTGTTCAAGTTTCACAAGGATTTATGTGCTCCGCTCGATTTTTACCAGATACCGTTATTGTTACCGTTGCTTTAGTGGTCAGACCTGTATTTCGCCTCGGGCGTTTCAAATTTGATCAATTGGGTGAATGATAAGATTCGTAAGTGGAACGATAGTGTGTTTGTGAAACCTAATTCTTGATGATAGTTAGTAGTAGTAGTAGTAGTTGAATTCTATTAAAGAATTTTCGTTTATTAAATATTTTGATGGGGAGATTTTCTTTCTTTTCTACATTATCTGTTGTTTTTTTTAATATTAATAAATTTAAAATTATTTCTTTAATTAAAATTTGTTAATATTTCATTTAACAATATTAAATGGACACAGTTTCCGATTTTAATCGGAACAAGTGACTGTACTGTAACTTGCGGTCTGATTTCGTAAGACAGATTTACAAGTTAGTTCGCTCTTGAATCTTGTTTACGTGGAGACACGGATATTAAAACTTTCATTCATTCATGGCTTCATTTTGAAAGTGGCTGCCTGCGAGATCGTGCTACCTAGAAACGTCTGTTAACAATATTAAGGATTACGCCACACATGCTCGTCGCAGGGGCTCAGGCAGGAGCTCGGTGTATGTTTTTTTTTGATACCAGTGTGTGGTATTTTTTGAGTTATTAGCATAAATGTAAACCCTTTGAAACATTTGAATCGTTTACATTTGAATAATAAGATATTTTAGGCAACAATATATTATAAATTCTTGTTTGCTATACATTTTGGATTTTTTACTTATTTGTCAAATGATCTGTCATAGTTATTATACAAAAATTATAATTGATACGTTTAAAACGGAACGACGATGCCTCGCTCAATTACGCATCTTCAAAATAGTGAGCCTCGGCTCCGTTGGTGCAGCTCGAAGCGGGTCGCGCTCGAATTGCGTAGAATACTCACTCGGCAAGTAGGTCAGCGGGCCGCGCGCACCGCACACGTATAGCTCACTACCCACTACCGACCTATACATAGGGCACCTACAATACTTAACTATACAATACAGATATCCTCTGTTCTAGAAATAAACCTTTATTCGAGTGCTATTGACAACTGTTATATTTGCACTTGTGCTATTATTGAAAGGTATGCCTCGCAAAGGTTTTGAAATAATTTTTGTTTTGTACGTTTTACGTACGAAAATGTTTTAGTTTTAGGTAAGCGAAATACAAGTAATTGTTAGGCAATATGGAATTCATTTCTAGTAATACAGTAAGCATTAGGCTTTTCTTTAGTAATAATTATTTTATTGCTTTGAATGAGGTTTGAGTATATTTTTGTGGAATATTATATTTAGTGGTATATCATTACAATATATACTTAATTTTAACCATTTTTGTAATGATGTGCATATCATCACAGTACATATCAACATTATTATATTATTTATTTGTTTTCCTCTTATCTACATCAAGTCATAGTAGGAAGAGGTTAGGATATAAAAAGTATATCGTAAGAACAGACCAAGTCAGTTGATGATTTTGTACAATTTTTAGTTTTGCGAGTCAATAATTGCTGTAATCGTTTAAAAAAAAGCCTTGACACACTTTCCAATATTGTTGTTAAAATATACCAAATTGTGATAAATATATAATATCAAATGATATTGTGATATAAGCGGCAATTGGAGTTTAATGTAACTCACATTCGTGGCACCTCTGCCCATAGCCGCTACCTAAAGCGACCCTGACCCGGATACATTAACAAATAATTATTGCTAACACAGATATATCATGTGGGACGCACACCGTGGAAACTGTGAACGACACCAATAATTTTGTGATAACCTACGTATACTGTCGAGTTGGACAATTTTATCTCTTATATATATTCTGTTTAAATCAAAAATGTTTTCGCCAATTCGCTCAAGCAAACAACCGACTTGCGTCGTTGAATGTTGATAAATATATAGATATAGTTGTGTTTCAAGGTATTTTTGAATAGCGACGAAACAATAATGGGTTTAGAATGTAGAAGGCGATTCACGTCATCAACGTGGACTTCGGACGTTGACTGAAGCTATACACGTGTAGGGCTGTGCGCGGGCGGCGCTACTCCACCACGCACCCCTGCCGGCTCCTCCTCCACCCGGTCGATGACATTCCCAACTGTGGCTGGTCTGGTGTAACGACCTCGCTCAGTGCACTCCTCTATATCAACTTATTATTTATTAGTTATGCTTGGCGCTTTACAAATTTATAACTACCTATTGTACGCAAATGATATATTTTTTTATATATTTCGTTTTTTAAAGTTTATACTTTAAGAAACGAAATATATTAATTTTCTGAAGATAAGTTTGAATACGTTCGTCTATAGAACAACAACATACATTTCTGTAGGTGACGCTACGTATCTGTGTTATCTTAACAATATATTATAGTATAGTATAGTGAATGCACTCGAATGTTAACATGTGTGTAAGGGGATATAGAAGGTAACGCCAGGTTACAGCTGGCTCAGTGGTGGAGTGTCGAGAGTGTCGAATGTCGGGCGGGAGTCGCGGGACCTTGACGCGGGGCGCGGGCACCGCTGTTCGCGGGCGTGTTCCACTTTTGCTTCGGCTCTCTCTTGTTATGCAAACCTGACGTTATGTATATTATGTTTTGCCTACGAAATCGCGTTCTTCGCTTAGATACCACTTTCTATAATGCGTGCTCTGTATGCGTCATACGTGTTTTTGTATTTACAATTTATTTTTTGTGGCCGTTTTCTGCTTATTTATAAATGCGTATTATTTCTTAAAATCGTGATGAAAATTTCACTCTAATTTTGCCCACCTGTAGTACCACTAGTGTTGTTGATGTAAGCTCAGTTAGATTGGGTAATGATTGATTAATGTCCATTTTAAAATGACATTTCTCCTAGTATTATCAAGGTGAAGAATGAAAGGAAACGATACGGAAAGTTGTTGAATGTCTTCCATTTTTCCGATTTTGTTACTTGATATAATGAATAATTGTATTTAATTTTGTTACAGGGCCCCTTGCGATCCTGACATAGAAAGAAGTAGCGTCTCCACGGCTATCAGAAGGCCGCTGTTCGCATACCGTGCGACCCCCACCCTACGACTAAAATAACGTCTACAAGTGCATTGTACTGCGACCATTGTGAACTTTGTGTTAAAAACAAGTGCAATATACTGATAGTGCAATCGTACTCTTAACTTTTGTTGTTGTTGTTGTTAAAGTGAAATTATCGTGGAACTATGGAGAGAGAGTCGAATCCCATGGAGGCTCTGTGCCGATCAGGATGCGGATTTTACGGAAATCCCTCTACGGACGGACTATGTTCAGTTTGCTTTAAGGTAATTTATTTATTTATATCTTATCTTATTGTTTTTTAGTTTTAATTCGATTTACTCATTCAATGTTACTGTGAATTATATTGATGTGTCACACGTTGAGTGAACTATTGTAATAGTTTAACTAAAATAATTTAAAAAATAATATTCTATTATGTGTACAATAGGTGAAATGGTAGTACTGCTTATGCTAATATGGCCAATGGCTATGGCAACATGGTACTGTTGAAACCAGCACACTTTGTGCATGATAAGCGCAAACATGATAGTAATTTTGGCCCGCATTTATAAATCGCTCTCAAGTATGAGATCGATCTTGAGATGCCGATTTTATTCATAGATATGTAATTTACGTTATTCTTGAGAGCGCGATTTAAATATGGGCCCTTAGTGTCTGTGGTGTCAAAATTGTAATGAAAACACAGCTGACAAACATGTTGATTTGTCGCACATGCTCTATAAGACAATGGTTTTGCCACTTTTTATTATACTTTCTATCATCATACTGTCATTTCTGTGATAAATTAAATATTCCACGCCCATTGAAGTTAACTAAACGGTAACTTTACAACTATAACTTAAGAAATCGTTCACAAGTATGTATAGAACTTATTATTTACAACTACATTAATATTTTTATACAAAGTTGTTTAATCGCGCACGCTTATTTATTGTTATTACAGTATTTCTTTAGAGGTTTGTTTTTTGAGGTCAATAGCTCGCGTGTTTTATTTGAAATCTTGTCTTGTTGGCAATGTATGGCTGTTGCGTATTTTAAATAGGGTTGACTGGTTTTAGATGAGAGCTCCGAAAATATATTACAATATAAATACAATATAATTACAATATCAAGTAAGATCGACGAGTCGTGGCCGCCCTGAAGTTAGCTGTTGAGGGCCGCCCATGATTGAGATGTTAATTACTTTTGATCATTTTCTTATCGAGTTAACAAAGTTCAGAAAGTCTAAGGTAATGGCGACCACGACTGGTCGATCGTACTGTATGTGAGTGTTTCCAGTATTCTTTATAAATAGTGCTTTACGTGTCATAGAATAAATATTTTATTATACGTTATTTTATTATATTTACTTGTCTTTATAATAGAAATTGATTGGAATTCTTTATAAAAAAAGTTAAAAACAGAACATTACATATACACCTAAATTACATTATTAAGATTATAAAAATAACTATATTTAGTCAAACTGTGCTAATTATATTTTAATTATGTAATTACGTTACAAAGACGATAATACGTTAATTGTTTTATTTATTAAAATTTGTAAAGTTCGTTTTCTGATAAAAATTGGCTAGATATTAACAAAAAAATGTATTTCACAGCTATTATTAAGTGTCCGATTGAAACTATATGTTATATATGTTTTAACTTACTACTACTACTACTAACTTCACGCTTTATCCCTAGCGGGGTAGTCAGAGAGAACGGAGCGCCAAACGCTACGGTCTCTACATACCTCTTTCGCCTCGTCCACTGTCACCTCTTCATACATGCCCTCCGGGGGGTCCTCATGCTTTTTACGTGACCTTCCTCCAGTATCTTTGATACTGTGTTTTCGAAGGTCAACCGAGGTCTCCCCCTACCTCTTTTACCACTCATTTTTCCATCCTAAATCTTTTTTGCCATTCTTTCATCACTCATTCGTTCGACGTGCCCAAACCAGCTGAGCACGTTCACACGTTTAACTTACTTGTTTAGAAAACGTATAGTAATTTGAACGTAGCGGGATTGGGATACTAAATGTGGAATAACACTTTAAAAATGTTGAAAAAGTTTTAACTTTTAGAACTAATATTTATTTCATTGGCTTCTTCAAATGTTTAGCTCGAGTTTGCGAACGAGAATGTGATTTCTTGTAAGGAATTTGAACGAAATAAAAAACATGACGGTGTATAATATAACGATAATCTTGGTCCAATTTTTTTTTGCAATATCTATGTTAAAAACTATGATCATTAATTGATCTATTTATTTATGATTATTGTATTAATATTGTTATTTTAAATAAAGTATGTTGAGGCCAGTCGTGGCGCAGGAGTACAGCTCTTGTACTCCGTCAAGTAAACGCGTCAAGTTGTAAGTTCGATTCTCATTCGAGGAGATGAAATATTTAATATTTTCACTTCTTCGCTCCAGAGCGAATTTGCGTTTGTGTGCGTTTGTTGTTGTTGTTGCGTTTGTTGTTGTGTGTTGCCTAGAGACCAGTCTCTAGGCAACACAAACGCAGCGTTAAGTTCCGCCACTCAACACGAAATGACTCCAAAATTCGGCGGAAAAAAAAAATAAAAAAAGGGGGAACAGAGCGTCTTAATACTATTCCTCTCTTCTGCCTATCCTGCTGTGTGCAGTATATGGCTCGTAAAGCTAAAAAAAAAGAAAAGTAAATCTATTTGACGAGAGTGGTTTTACAAGTTGGGTCAATTACAGCGCGGCAAAGTGTGATGTCCAATACGTAGTAGGTACTCGCACAGCCCCAGATAAACATATTTTTTCAGTCAGCGACTCCAAAAATGCGGTCGAGATAGGCTTAAGAAGTATCAATTTCACCTTTCTTACTGCCCGTCTCACTAATAAATGTACCAATTTATGTTGAATAATGTTTTTAATGTATATATTATGTGGAAATAATGTGTCGAAATGTAAGAAAAACGTTACTTGTTTATTATTATGTATTTTTTATAAGAGTATGTAAGAATTAAAATCGGCGGTTTTAAGTATTAACTATAATATTGCTCGTATCTTTCTTCACGTATTTCACTTTCATTTATAATATTTATAGTTTCAATTTAACGATGTGGAAGTGAAAATTTAAAATAAAAATTATCTGGTACGTATATTTTTAATACGTCCCGCCATTTTTAATTTACTTGAGTAAATTACGCCGCTTCAGCCATTTATCACCTAGAAAAATCGATTATACGTATAATTAGACTAAAGAGATTATACTACACTTTTGTCGAGTGAACAGTTGTAATCCCGCATATAACGGGAATATAGAGCACCTCGTTTCGAATCAGTACAATGTTGGGATAGAAATTATTAAATGTTATATAAAATAACATAGACTTATATTGGGATAGGTTTTTCTAATGCTAGTAAAATTAAACAATAATACGAAAAAAACTAAGCATTTTCATTATATTGTTTTTATTATATCTTCTTTGACATTTAGTTCCATTCAGTCTTTCATCATTTCATTTCCAATCACTTGCAGTGATTCCTACTTCGTCCTGGAAATTGAACTACGCGTATTGAATGGTTTCTTAGTTGTTGCTTTATGTAATAAAGGAAACTTTCAAGAATTTTTTTTATTATTACAGAATATAGATTGGTTGTTCATAATACTCTGGACTTGGTGATTAAAACAGTTTTATCAAAATTTATGTTTAAGTAATTAATTACATCGTTTTTCTATAACGTTCACAGTTTTTTGTAACTATATCTAACATAAAATTGCAAAAAAAATAGATTAGAGTTTCGTTATGTTATATATACGTCGTTATGCCTAATTGACGGCCGGTCTCAATAACTTTCCTTTAACAATCTGTTAAATTATACATTAGATTTATATGTGTTACCCGGTTATATGCCTAATAATTGACCTAACATCAGGTTAGAGGTAGATTAGTTATTGAGACCGAATGAACTGAATCTTAATTTTTATTACAAAATTCCATACAAACAAAGGAAATGCGTGTCGGGTGACGGATCTCTATGCCGAGTTTCAAAGGTTAATAACATTGTAATAATATAAAAACTGTTCTGGTGATATAATATATGAATCCATAAACATGATGCAGACGCATCCCAATTGCTCCATCAAGACTGTAACTTTTTTTGTTCATAAACGAATTGCGTTGTTTTTGTAAGATTATATTTTTGTTAATCATTAAATTTTCAATTAAACAGCATGGTGGCGTAGTGGGACAGTGTGTGGCTGTTAATGCGATAACTATGGGTGCGATATCCACTCGGGCAATAAATTGTTTTTATTTTGCTGGTTTCATTTCAGAAAAACGCATTTTTGAATTTCACCATTCAACATGTCACGAATTCGGGCGGAAAGCGTTGAAATAGAGGGTTTTGCTAGTAGATTCTTTGCGCCTACTGCAATATAAAAAGGATAAAAGGAGGCCTCATATATCTTGGCTTTTTTCTATAAAAATGGTTTAATTTCTTATTGATGCAGAAGCTTAAAAATGTCGATTTGATTTACTTTACTTATAATATGAAACTCACCTATCCTGTACGTTTTCCTCATAAAGATTTAGTTCACATGGAAATTACCAACTTTATCTTTAGTTTCTCATGTCATCTTAGATTATGTATGTTTTGCCTCGTTTTCTTCACGTGTAACTACTGTTAATTAATTTAACCAAGTATGTAATGAGTACGTAACTATACTCTTGTGTGTGTATATGACGTTTATTGTGGTATTTATGGAGTTTCTTAAAATGAATATAATTTTGTTATATATTGTTTATCTTGTGTAAGTTATAAAAATTGTTATTTATCTCATTTAAAATAACATAGTCCATAGTAATTTTACCAGATTCAGCGATAATCGCGAATATGATATGATAATAAATAGCACGATAAAACGAAGCAGTACCTTAAAGCTTAGTCTATTCAGAAATAATAATAGGAAAATTTCGAATATAATATTTTTTCGAAAATAATGCTAGAAGAACCATATATACAGAAAAGAAATCCTTCGTATGATATTTATATCATAACTTGTTGTAATTATTTCAGGAAGCGTTAAAAAAGAAGCAGCAGCCGCCGGCGACGACGCCGTCGCCGGTGTCCACGTCGTTCGTGGCCGCCACGCCGCTCGCCGCCGCCACGCCCACAGTGCCCGCGCTGCCGGTGCAGCCGCAGCTACACACAGACGTGAGGCCACATTTATTATACATATATATATAATTACATTTTCATTTAGTATGTTACATTTCGTAAATAACATTATCATCATGTATCGTAAATCAAACTTTAATTTGCGTTGAGTCTACATTTACCTAAGTAACACTACCTTAAGAATATTTGATTCATATTTGTAGAAACAAAGTTCAGTTTGAAACTATAATAATAATTTATTTCGTTTAGAAATTATATTTTTTTATTTGAAACTCGTGACAAGAATGCTACGTAATTAAGTTAACTTTAATATGATTTTTAGTTCAGCATTTACACGCTTGTATAAAATAGCTAAACAAAACCTAAAGAAATACAAACTTGAACGATATAGTGTTTCTTTCAACTCTTGTGCCCGGTAGCGTGCCTGATTTGCGCATCGCATCGCAGTGCACGAGGCCGGCTGCATTTATATCGATAATACATAACAGAGACAACACTAGCCATTTACACACACCTCACTCGCATATCACAACAGATGCTAGCCAGAACGGGCGGCATCAGGTTCTCAGCACTCTATACATACTTGTCATGTATATTGATGATATATTACTGTCTCTCACTAGTATATTTATATACTAATTGGTTATGTACGCTTAGTAATGAACCACGTGCCAACTATTATACCGATCTTACCTTACATTCCTTAGAACAATAAAATTTGAAAAGGATGCCAAATATATATATGTGATGAAACAAGAACAAAGTGAATATATGAAGGGACAAAGAAAGTCGACTCGTCTCAATCTTTGAAAAGTGTAAGAAATAAATACATTGTTGACAGCACTTTGTGCCTTCAATATTTGTTACGAACGGGGAGACAGATCAAGGATCTCCGGCCGTAATTGCTTATTATGCCAGACGCAAACACCACTAAGTCATGACGTTTACCTACACTTTGTGTCGAGTATATTGTTTCAAGTCATTAGTTACAACCAACACGGATTCTAAGGAGCATTTTCTAATCAGTTATTGTATGATAATATGAAGTACCACCGAACGCGGCACCGGTCGTTTCGTATGTACTTTCGAAACACCAAATGTAATTTTCATATTTATTAGTGCTTCGGACACATTGGATGCACTCCTACAAATCGATCTACATTGCATTAGGGTTACGGTCCATTAACCGTTCTAGCTCACGCCGTCGATATTATAAATATAACAGTAGCCACATGCTGGTGTTCTATAGCATTATAAGCATTACATATTATATATAAATCAGCTTCACGCTGTATCCCGCACACAGCAGGATAGGCAAAGCTAGCCTAGTGTTAATACACTCCGTTTGCCACTTACCGCCGAATTTTGTAGGTATTGCGTGTTGAGTGGCGGAACTCTACGCCGCTCTTTGCCTCGACAGCATAGCGAATAAATGGAAATATAAATGTAAATAAATATTTAATTTCCTCGAGTGGGGATCGAACCCACAACCAGTCGCGTTTACAGCCACATTTTGTGACCCTGAGCCACGATATATAAGTACCATTTCATAATATTCGAATAATCAATCTTTTACGTGTCTTTTTAAACTACGTGACATTACTGTTAATATATTACACACACAAACACAAACACACACACACACACACTTTCATTAAATTCTACTTAGGTAAGTATTTTAATGAAGACAAAAAAAAACATATACTTGCTACGATATATAGTTCTGTCTCTCTTATCATAATTTAACAAATTGATGTATTGTTAAGGATAAAAGGGCAATGGTGGAGCTTTCTGGTAATAACAAAACTCATGTTTCATCTATGAGCGATCTTATGCTCATAAATTAATAACAATTGCTATCCTTCAACTTCAATTTTCATATTAACTGTTTATATTTAGACTTTAGTCTTTAGTCTTTGTATTATATATAATATGTTGTTTTTGTTGCATTACGTTTGATTAAATAAAGCGAATGATTAATTCGTTTCAACTATTTCAAAGAATGCAATCTGGTACTAACTAATACAATACTACTTGCATGTTATATATTGTAGGGAATATCTATGATATAGGTCAGACAGACCACTTGGATCACCTTAAGAGTGTATAACAACAGCTTAGCAAATAAAGAGCTCGTCGTGTCAGTGCAAAAGTGCAAATCACATTGACCTGATTTTGAATGTTTGCCAGATAGAGGTGAATCACGCCGAAACAAAGATATCAGAGCCATATGTATTCTTAAGTTTAATTAAATACCTTTGTTTGTTGGTTAAAGTAGTTTCGCCTAAGATTTTAGAATAATCAAACATTCATGTGATATTCATGTAGTGCTTGAAAAATACACTATATTATATTTATATGTATAAGTATAAGATCTTTTTCATGTATGTAAATTATGAATTTCATGATAGCTCAAGAAACGTGACTATTTTTATAGTTCATTTCCTTTTATATAATTATATAAACGACATCACTTCACTTCAACAATACAATTATAATTATTAATAAATAATGTAAATTATACAATATATTGGTGTCGGTCAGCTCAATTTAGATTTTCAATGGCCTGTGGTATAGCGGTTTATAATATATCACTTTGTAATAGAAAGTTGTGATAACGTTGTCGTTTATATCAACATTTCGTACAGAAGTGGACTAATTAAAACTTGTTTTAGGAGATATAATTATATAAAAAAATATAGTTTTCTTGGAATTTTAGTTAAGCCACTTCTGTGCCGCCGATCACATTTATTATCCATACTCATTCAATGTATGTTATATGGTGGCGACATAACTGAGGTTCAATGGCACTTCAGGTAAGATTTTGCTAGATTTCACTAATAAAGAAATTAGCATTATTCTTTAAGCATATTTCTAAACCGAGGAATATCTTGCAGTATAAATAGATTTTTTTCTTAATGATCACACAATAACTTATTGTGATGTTTTACAAAGGCATGTAAAAAATTCACCTCGTACATAATTATACGTTACCGCTACAACAGGAATTGAATGCTAATGTATGTCTGTTTGTCTACTTCGAGTGGCCACGAGCCCACTCAAGGATGCAAATTACATGGAAAAATTTATATATTTATTTTTTGTTATAAATATACAAATTCATATAATTAAAAAATTACAAGATGTAAAATAAAAGCAAAACACAGCTGATAAATTGAACAGTAGAACCGAATGGAATGTGTTAGGTAACGACACTAGTTGAATATTCAACCCCGCCGTTGCTCGTCTATCAATTAGACGACATTCAACCACTCCCGTATTGCTACTATTGTGACATCCATAGCGACGACCCTGATGTTGTAGTGGTCGTGTGTCACACACAATAAATAACTGATCCTATTATGTATATACGGACTTGTCCATAAAACCCTTTTCTGAATACAAATGCTGTTCCTCCTCGTCATAGCGAGCCTTTATAGTGGAAGTAAATAAATGCGGATATAATGCAAAAGGACGAATATATAAGTAAGAGGATTGATTGTAAAGTTTATTATGTACAATGAAAATATTGTCGATGAAATCACCAAATAGATTTGTTTATTTTTGACGTCCGAACGAGAACTGGCACACCGCGCTTACAAATTAAAATAAGAAGTATATACAAACAGACGTATCTGTCAAGAGAACCAAAAATATATTTTGCTGTGTTTGTTATTTTATTTTAGAAAATGTACAAAAAACATGTGATTTTTTATTTTTATCTATTTGTTTAAAAATATTTAACAATGACTGAACAATATAGTATTATAATCATGTGGTAAAGTGACGATAACGATTTTATATAATTTATTTTTTTAGGTCGTTTTCAAATGGTATTTTTAGTTTTCTTTGTTATTCCAGTAAAAATATTTAAAATCCCTATACAAAATATCAATAATGGAAAATGACCCTAACAAAAAGGAATCGAAAGGGAAGAGAATATTGAAGAAAGCCGCGAGACGAAGTAGCAAATCCAGTAACAACAGCCAGAATTCGGCCCTCAGTCAAAATGTAGCAGTGTCACGATCAAAAAGCTTCGAAAATAAACGCTTGTCTATAGAAATAAATGACAGCACACCGCTGCCAACACCGGACGGAACTACTGACAAAGCCGAACGCGCTCGTTACGCTCCCGAGCCCAAAATAGAAGATAAGACGCAACGGGTTCAAGATAATTCGAATGCTGAATTAAAACTGAAAAAGATCGTTGGTATCAAGGAGGACTTCAATACGATACACGAGGAAGCTGCAGCAGTAGGCTCTAAAAATTCCAAAACTTCACCCAAATATGGTTCCGCTGAAATAGGCAGTAGCAAAAAATATCTTAAACGGGTCAGTCTATTGTGTCCAGTATTATTGTGACTTATTACTTTTAATTTTATGTGCAAACGCACAATATTTCACACAACCTTTTAAGTACCTGTGTCGTTAGGGTAATATGTAGTGTTAAGTGACTCTAATTTCAAAAGCTTGCGTGATATAAATGGATGTCGAACATCTTTCTATAATGTTCTTCGAAGCGGTAGTAGTATATTGTCACTTTGAATTTAGTTAGCTGGAGAGAGAGGATCTCGGACAGTGGAAACGAACGTTAATGCGCATTCTCGGCTTCATGCCTTGGTCATACGTCTCAGGTCCTGTTCCGAGCTCCTCGAGAATCCATGACATGCTAACTATTCTTTGTTCTTAGTTGTAATTTTAATTTCATTAAGTTAATTTAAATGACGATACTTTCAGAAACTGGAAGAGGAGAGCGGGGCCGGCACAAGCGGCGCTAGCACCGGTGCATCAGACACCGACGCCGACGACAAGGACAGTAAAGACAAAAAGAAAAAGAACAGATGCGCAGTTTGCCGCAAGAAGGTTGGACTCACAGGTGAATATTGTTTTCTGTTGGTTTTTGTCAAATAAATGTTTTGTGTAAGTATTAGAAAAACATTTGTAGAATAGTAAATTTAGTAAGAATTTATTTTCAACTTTCAACTCCAACTCAACTCCAACTCTAATTTAACTCTTTCGCAATGTTTTTCTGACGAAATCGTTAGCTTGTGGCGCTCGTTATTTGTATCCACTAAACTTAATTTCATGTTATTATTGCGCTTCTATAAATTTGAAACTTCTCTTTGTTATACTATTCAATTGTAATCATTACAACTGTTGCCATTGCAACAATATATTTGGTGACTGAAATAATGTGAAAGATATTTTATGATATATAGTCAGTCATATTATGTGCTTTAACACTTCGTCATCAAGCCAATCATTCGTGATAAGCCAATCACTTTTAAATTACTTTAATATATTATCTTGGAACTAATTTACAAAAATACTTATTTAGGAAACGTATAAAAATTTGAACGTAGCGGGACTCGAACCCGCGCCTCCTGGAAACCGACCAGGCGCTCTGACCACTAAGCCATACGTTCTATCCAAGCTACGTCGAAATTTTTATACGCTTGTTACAAC
>DWLH01000502.1:0-19797 GCA_018249795.1 Heliconius telesiphe telesiphe
AGGCTAAGCGCGGCGTTGAGTTCTGCCACTCAACACGCAATGCCTCCAGAATTCGGCAGAAAGTGGGGAACGGAGTGTCTTAACACTAGGTTCCCTCTGCCTACTCTGCTGTGTGCGGGATACAGCGGGAAGCTGATTTATTTATTTGATATTAATTAGAAAAAACACGCCTTTTTTTATTTTTAGAAAACTGACGTTTCGAACACTTTACTGTAGTCCGTGATCATGGATAGACTGGTATGGTATGGTTCTTTGATCAGCATTGTATTATATTTATTACCATTAATGCACAAGTCTTAGTCCCGCACTCAGAACATCTCTACCGATTACAATTATCAACCGATCTGAATATTTGGCAATCAATGAAACTTGGATGGAAAATTCCATGCCAGTAAATGTACCTATGCTTTGATCTGAGAACATATTGTAATACCGCTAAGAACAGATAAATTAAAACTACATCATCATTGGCGTGGTCATCATCATCAAGTCGCAAAGCCGGTGAAGTTGCTATATGTCGCAACATGAATAGCTTCACTGCTTATAATAGATTCCGAGATTCTTTTTTAACATTTTTAAAAGTATTATTCCACACTTAGTAAAGAAATATAAAAAAATTTACGTAGCGGGATATTTTTATACGTTTTCTTAATAAATATGTTTTCTTTCTTTCATATAATACAATACTGATCAGGAACCATTACCAAACTCTTTTACTTGGAAGACTAGTGTCGGCAACGGATGCTGGGCCAATCTCTGGTACTCATCTCGTATGTTTCTAACTGTACGAGTCGCCTGACCAAATCGCTGATAAAACGTGAAATCTTCTCGAGTATTAATCATATAAAGGCCATCTAACGCTTTAAAGTTCCCTACTGTCTCATCAGGGAAAGTATTTTTATTTATTTTTAATCAGTGATAAGTGTTTATCTGTTGTTGGCGTTGAAACTATAATTTTATTTTGCATGTAGAGGAAAGTTTCTACACTACAAGGCCAAACTGTATCCCGTGATTTTGTTATCATTAGGTTTTTCGGATTGCCGCCGTGTGGTAGCAAATTTATAGACGTATTCACGTCAAACATATTCTATGAATGTACGTATACGACATTCATAATAACTTCCAAATGATGTTTTCAAGTTATGGTGTACGTGTATGTGTATATAAATTAAATGAATTAAAAATAATTGTAGTAATTTATTCCTACGTAAACAGCTTTAATATGTCTCGTAGTGTTTATTTAATTACTAACAATAGCCAGCGGCTTATCGTATCACTAGTTTTTGAGAACATAATGCCTGTATCTTAATTATCCGGAAAGCAAGGCTAAGTTGGCATCAAAGAAACCGGGGTCCTCGGCAGAGCGAGACATAACTTAAGGCCAAAACAAAGATTGGCAGTATATCCAAGTTCGTCCTCATATGGAGTACTCTTCTCTTTTCGAGACTGTATGCCAGTATAAGCTTGAACCACTTGTTCGCACTAACAGATTTCTTCCAGTCGACCTATGGGAGAAAGTTAAGTTTTTACAGGACTAAGAGAAAAAATATGTGTAGAATATGAAATAGATTATATAATTTACTTAATAGGTGTTATAACTTATATCACATTAAACATACCATTAGGGGTTGAATTTAGAAAAAAAAAACATATAAAAAAATCCTAATGCAAAATTTGAGAATCCCAGCACTTGTAGTAACAAGGTTTCATATAAATTATCAACCTCAAAACTACACACTTAGCGATAAAATTTAGCAATAACCGAGCTTAGTTAGCACCTACGTTCTAAAAATAATGCCCGTGCAAAATTTAAGACCCCTAGCAATTGTAGTAACGAAGTTTCATAAAAACTATTAACCCAGAAAGAACCCTTTAGGAGTCGAAAATTGCAAATTCCCATCTTAGTGAGCACCGACGTCTTATAAGTAACATCCATGGAAAACCGTGATGAGTGAGTGAGTTGCCTTTCGATTGTATATATATAGACTACAGGATGTTTATATGAAGTTAAAAGTTTTTTTTCATAAGACAATTTGAATGCAATTACATATATTCTTTGAAGATCTCCCAAAAGTGGACGATGGCGACTCTGTCCTCACATTTTGAATTTTTAATATCTTCTAAATTATTAATTTCTATGATATGCTATAAATAACAATTACGATCTAAAGTAAATAGATAACGTATGAAATTGGATAAGGAATCATATTCGATTTTTTTTAAATATTTTCACCAATAATTCTTTATTTTTTGTAATATGTAAAAGATCAAAATGGTAAGTGGGCTATATTTATGAGATATCATTAAATACTCTTTTGTTTATACAAACAGACGGCCAGGGCTACTTTCGTGTTTATAATAATAGTAGGGATTACTATTTTGTATATATTTTCTTCGTATATATGTTCAACATGTATAGATTTTAGATGAGCGATGATATAATATAGGTATCATTTAACAATTATTTTTATACATGAAAATTATTCCAGAAATAACTGTTTTCAAATTTTATTGTATGTAGCTGTGCTCAATGTAGGAATATCTACTACTTTGTAGATGATGTCTATTTTTAAAAGCTTCAGTTAAACGTGAAATTTTAATGTGGTGTAATAATTTGTAGCTTAATTGTTGTTGAAAACTTTCCGCTTAAATTTAAAAATAGAATTTCAACAAGTAACAGGTACCAATATACCTTTTATAAATAAATTTAATGTACGAAATAATATGTTCTACTAAATCAATATTAGAGCAAGCATTATCAAACAAATCAAAAACTATCCAAAAAAAATGCCGTTTCCATCTTGAACCTTTGATTGCGAAACGCATCTGCATAACAAAAGGATCCTTTTAATTACGACTAGATATTTGAAGTTGTTGAGCATATAAATGAAGGTAAGTATTCTATTCAGTAAAATTCACTTTCCTTACCTTCGAAGAGAATACGAATAATCGTGGTTTTATTGGGAAAATTTACATAATTATATATATAGTTGTAATAAGAACGGCAAAATTATTAAACATAAACATGTGGAATATCCTCCATGTTAGTTCACAGCCAAAAGTAACTTGCCTTGCTTTTTACTTTCATTAAATTTATAAAAAAAAGCAATATTGCGAGTTGGGCTTAGGCCTCCGTACTAATTTCTAAATTGTATGATAACGGAAAGTGCAATTTATAAGAGTGAACAACTTTATTTTGCGGTAGTGTATTGGAATATACACACCAAGCTACCAGATATCATCTGATACCTCACTTGAACTAGTGGATTTAAGAATTTTTGCCCCCCTTTTAAAGCGATTAGTTTTTAGAATTTAACCACAAATGTATAGTTTTCAGATTTTTTCCTAAACAAATACTACCTATAGATGCTAGCTGACAAATTTCATAATTTTGAGTCAACCAGAAGTACCCTTTCAATTTAATTTTTTTTTTATAGTGTCAAAATACGCGTTTTTTGCAATATAAACGGCCATATCTTTTTTTAAGTAAATGTAGATTTTTTTCAGAAAATCAAGGGATTTCAACTCGATATATTTAAGCGTTCCTGAGATAAAGGCTCTCGACAGACAGACGATCAGACGGACAGACAATAAAGTGACCTTATAGGGGTTTCTTTTTTCCTTAAGAAATATGGATCACTAAAAACGCTGCATTTTCTAACTTTTACAAACTAAAATTATTACAAAAACACAAAAATTGAAACCTTTAATTTAATATCTTAATTGCTGTAATCTTTAATTTAATATCTTAATTGCTGTAATCTTTAATTTAATATTCTTTGGTATAACCTGTCATATAATAATTTTATTCATTTCATCAAAAACTGAGTTACACTAAGTTATTTGACTTACCAATGTTTTATTTAATATCTCAATATTTTTAAAAGGCTATCTTTGAAGTTTACAGTTTAGAGTTTCTCAGTGAATATGGACGAAGCCAGATACATGCTCAGTCGAACTCTGGGGAACTCTTTAAAAGATTAGAAAGTTCCTCTTCGGCTGCGGTCGGTGGCTCTTTCGCCGGGTCTCCACGGACAAATTATACGCTACTAGTTAATGCTTGTAGTGCTACATAAATACACAGGAGTTGGTCAAAATTTACAGTTTCTAATGCATCTAAATATATATTGGGTATGTGGCTTAGTATGATCTTTTTAATTAGATTATATTTTTAAAAGAGGATTAAAGGGGATTAAGATTAAGGCTAGTCGTGGCGCAGCGACACAAGTGTGTGACTGACTGTAAGCTCGACTGGTTGTGGGTTCGATTCTGACTCGAGCAAATGAAATATTTAATATTTTCATTTTTTTCGCTCCGGTCTCGAGGCAAATACGCAATAACTTCAGAATTTGGCGGAAAATGGCTAACGGAGTGTCTTAACACTAGGTTCCCTGTACCTACCCTGTTGTGTGCGGGATACAGCGTGAAACTGAAAAACAATGTGTATATTAAACTCAGCTCATGTCAGGATTTGAATTATCGAAAACCCTAAACTAAACGACGAACATTACGTTAGTAATAAAAGTATATATTATATATTAAAGACAAGAACTTTTGCATTATTAGATTTACTTAACAATACAGTGGAATGTCAAATTAAATAATTATTAAATAGATATATTTTTATAACCAATCAACCTCCCCCATAACATTAAGACCAGAAAGAATCGAGTCATCATATTAGTAACATTATTCAATTTAAAACTACTGAATCTTTAAGTCAGTTACCAAGATGTCATAGTTTATATTTTAAACTCGACCTCCAGAACTGTTTTCGAATGACACGATATCTTTAAAAAAAACTTATATTTAAGACCAGAAATACTCAAGGTCGTTAGTATTGTAATAAATTTTCTCCTAGTACCTTGTACAATTTAAAGTTTCTTACATTTTCATTTGGGGTTAAAAACCGCAGTAGCATAATCCAACGAAGATTTATCATAGTCAAAAATAAAAGTCCTCATAAATTGTTACTTCGAAATGAGCTTGATGCGTGAGATTTTCCTCTTTCTGCATTTATGTTCTTTTTATTTGCTGGAAATGAACGTGCCATAAAGTGTTTTAAGAATTCTTTTATCACAACGTCTTCTTTATTTTGTACGAAAACAGTGACGTGCTCGTCTCAATTCAAAGTAATAAAAGCTTAATAAACGCTGTCTTCAAAAAAACCATTTTAAAATAGAGCTCTTGAAGTCTAGACGAAATAAAAATTCATAATATGAGCCGAGCTCTATGTGAACATCTTGTTTGTTGCTGGAATATTTACTGAAGAATATAAGTTTAAACGTATTAAAATGAATTTTATATTGAAAATTTAGATAATTTTCTAAAGTTATTATAAATAAATAAAAAAATAATAAACATTACTTTCTTATGTAAATTCCTAAAATGCTCATTTTCAGTTTATTTAAAAATATACATGTGTTATAATTTGTTTTTGTTATTTTAAATATATACCAGAGCCACTGAGTTCCGCCACTCAAACCTCAAAATTTCTCAATGCCTCAAAAATTCGGCGAACAGAGGGCAACGGAAGTGTCTTGATGGGGAATGGTCTGCCTTCAAACTAGATTACATGGAACTACCCTGCTATGCGTGAAGTCGTCCACTTCTTCCGAACTCCACGAACAATAAGTATTAGATTAACCTTAAAAATAACTATTAGATTTCAATTATATAAAAAATACAACCAGATTCACTCTATATCCTGCATATAGTAAGAGGAAGGCAGAGAGAACCTAGTGTTGATCCACACTTGAAGGCTTTTGCCTTGGTGGCAGAGCGAAGAAATTAAAACATTAATATATGATAATTTTTCGAATGGAAATCGAACCCACAACAGTTACGTTACAGTCACTCTCTCTCTCTTGTTTTCCTGTGCCACGAAGGCCTTAGAAATAATAATGTTTACCTATTTTCCGATTTCCATCATATTATGCTCAAATATCCATTTGGGCTGCCGCCATTTCAGGTATTCATCATAAACTACGTCGCCATACATCAGATGGTACATATATAATTCCTTCCCCAAATGCAGACGCCGTTATTGGTCTGTTTGTGTACTTACTTGGCGCCAGTTACCTGTTATCGCTAATAATATTTTACGCAACTCCAATTTCAACCAAAATATATTTTGTGATGACATCTGCTCAAATGTTTGTATGAGTTTCTAGAAAGTTTTTCTTGCATATAACAGTAGTTTTGTAGAAATGCTTTTCCAGATGTTTTGTTAGATAAAATATAGTAAATATAAGATTTACTACGCAGAGTTTTTAACTATTTTTCTTATATTATATATAGTTTTGCATTAAATGGTGTCTGGAAAGTTTTTATATTAAAAGTTTCAAATTATTTACAGTTTTTTAAATAAAGTTTCAAATTGCGGTCTTTATTTTAACACTTGTCTGTTGATTAATATAGAAATAACACTATTATTTATTGATACGATTACTATTTTATTTCACCTATATATTTATCAAGGCAAGCGCCAGCGTGTCTCGCCAAGTTAAAAGTTATATATTATATAAGTATTTACACGAACCATTTCAAGGTACTTTTGAGCCCTTCATAACTCTTATCATAACCCAACCAATTATTGATGATTAATAGTAATATTTTTATAGTAATTCTTTCCAAAAAGTAATCAAATCCCAATAAATAAATAAATATGTCATGAGAGCCAAATTAAATGTTAAGTAATGCGTCGTTCTCGACTATACCGACGAAAGAATGGCAGATCAATATGGGAGTTAAGTTCTATATACTATAATACACTCATGATAAAATTCAAGTTCGAAAGTCGACTTAACGTAACCATTTGCCAGACACGTGCGTGCGGGCGTGGTTTTAACTCTCTGCCATCCAACCCTAAATCCTAATAAGTTCTAACCGTTTATGAACATATTAGGAGCAAATACCTTACCTAAGTTTTCTTTACATTAGTTAATTAAAATTAACAATAAATTCTACGTGTAGTAACTTTGCTGTATTATATAATATTATCAAAAGAAATATAAAAGTTTAATAAAATTTAGGTGGTCATGAAGGAAGGTGAATGCGTCCGGAAAGTTCGGCAGATCGGCGATAAAGTTAGATTTATGTGGGCGCCACTGTCACAGTTCACAGCCACTGTAGTTGCGCGGCTTCTTAACTTGTTTCGGAGAAATGTGTGTTGAATGGAGTATGAATGTTACGTACAAGTTGTTTACAAAAATGTATGAGGGATAGAATAATAAAATTTTTCGTTCCCGAATGTGGAATATGTTTTTGAAATAAACAAATCTACATTTTTTTCTTTAAATACTTTTTTTTGAGCAAGTAATCTCTACACAGTCTATTTTGAAAAATCGTATTATAAGTATATCGATTAATTTAATACTTAAATGCATTAGTCAATGTTTTGATTCAAATTCATAAAAAATTGTAAATATACTCGTATGTGGCTTTGTATTACATATATGTTTCATATTAATAATAAACTCCTTACAATCTTCAAAATATTGAGAATAAATACATTTTACAATATTTTACTAATATTTTATATTTATAAGTAAATATTTCAGTAAAAAATATAATTTTTTGCATTGTTACATATTTAAAATGCGATTTTTTTACATTTTTGGAACTTTGCCACACATAAACAAATAATCAAAATAATAAATGTACCCACAAGCCGGGCGTGATGTTATAGAACAGCATCTGTCTGTAAAAGCGATTTTGAGTTCGAACTCTGCTATGTTTTTTAGAAAATAAAAAATAAAATTGAGGCCAACACTCGAAGAAATGAAATATTTAATGTTGTCATTTCCTCGCTCTGGTAACGAAACAAAACGCGACATTGAATTCCGTTTCTCAACACCGAAAAGCGGAGAATGGAAGTGTCATAATGGGGACGTAACACTAGGTTCCCAGGTTCCTTCTACTTTACTACGTACAGAACACAGCGTGAAACTAAAAAAGAATAAAATTACAATTACATTTGATCTTATTCCAAAGTTACATAATGCTTCTAAGGCTTTTAATAATAATTTTATTCTGAACTAACTTTAAGCAATATCGTATCCATTCTATGCGATGAGATTTGTCAAAAACTATGTAAGAGTAACATCTTAAAGTTTGTGGATCCAGCGCCAAAACAACGGCACTTACTAACTTTCTACTTTACAATCTATTTTAATCCCTGTAGAAAGATCTTAAAAATTGTGACACAAACATAAATAAAACAAACTTTAAAACTCGTTTATGTTTCATGTAAATGGTGTTGGGAGTTTATTTTTTGTTTTAAAACAAAATATATTTTGTATTTTAGAATATATTCTACAGTAGTGGTTTGAATGTGGGTATGATAAAAGGAGTAGTGTCACGTTCCACTTATTATAATATTGAACTCGTTTATTATTTTAATATGTATTTTAGGTTAATCTTTGAAAACTTTGAAATTGAGGCCAGTCGTGGTGCAAGTGTGTGGCTGTAAACGCGACTGTTTGTGGGTTCGATCCCTACTCGAGGAAATTCCATATTTATTTAAATTTATATTTTCATTTCTTCGCTCTGGTGTCGAAGCAAAGCGCGGCGATGATTTCCGCCATTCAACATGCAATGCATCCAGAATTCGGCGGGAAATGGGGAACGGAGTGTCCTAACACTAGGCTCCATCTGCCTACTCTGGTATGTTCGGGGTATAGAGTAAAACCTAAAAAACGTTTGAATTAAAAATGTTATATAGCCGTTTAATACAATAAATAATTGATTTAGTATCTACAGCTTATTGTTAAAATTATTCTTATACATTTTATATGGAATACTTGTGCATACATATTTATAGTTGATAGGATTGAAATAAGTCAAGTAAGTAAACCTTTCTCCGCCAATATGTTTCAATTTAAGCAAAGCTTCTTGTCGATATCTGTTCCGGAATACATTTGAACGGCGATTCAACTTAAAAAGAAAACGTTAACGTTATTTATTTTTTTAGCTTCACGCTGTATCCCGCATGTAGCTGAGTAGGCAGAGCGAGCGTAGTGTTAAAGTCTTCCGCTTCCAACTTTCCTCAGAATTCTGGAAGCTTTGCGTTTTAAGTAGTAGAACTCAACGCCGCACTTTGCCTCGACACCAGTGCGAAGAAATGAAAATATTAAATATTTCATTACCGATTGGAAATCTAGCCCACAACCTGTCGCATATACAATCTTTACGTTTAAAATTGAAAAAATACTTAATAAGATTATTTTAAAACTTCCATCAACTAGCGAAGCAAGGAAACCGATAAAAGTTCAATAAAAAGTAAGGTAATGTAATAAGAATTATGGTTTTAAGCGTTTAAGAAGTAGCTTTTTTTATTCAAATAAGTTAACTAGTTCGCTTAAATAACTATTATGTTACCTGAGTTGAGTTTACTCGGTGATATTATTCAGAGCTAATTTTTTTCTTGGTAGGACTCTATTGATTTATCTGTTGTATATGCCACCTTAGTGCAGTTGTCAAATGTCAGACAAAACGATAGAGGCAAGTTCGATACCAACTGGGGGAAATGATAATAAAAATAGAAAATTCTCTCTAGTACTCCTTTATAATATCCAAGATAGAAGTTTAGCTAACCTTTATATTTCAGTTACTGAATTAGTAACGGAAAATTCTTACATAAACAGATTTAAATAATAATATGTTTTAACCTCTGTTTGTCTGTTTATATATTGTACTACAGTTTTTCCATATGTTAAATAATTACATTTATATAGAGTAGTATTGTTAAAAATAACGAGCGCGTCAGGTTTACGTATACTCGAGCCGACTAAAGTGGCTGCCTATGACTTCTTCAGATCTTTTGGTACCAATTACTAAGTAATTTTGTTTCCCTTACTGGAAACTCTTGTTTAATATATAATAATCTGAATTATTATTATTATTATATAAGGTGTGTTTTTAGCGTCAGTAGTACGCAGAGGCAGTGTTTAAGACACTCCGATTCCGTTTTTCCGTTTTTTTTCCCGAGACATTGTATGTTGAGTGGTGGAACTCAATTCCGCGGTTAAGAAACGAAAATATTAAATAATTAATTAATGCATGAACTTGTTTCAAACATTTACTTATTTACACTGTACTATAACACAAACTAACGATTTTAAATTTTGTCTGTCTTTTTGTCTCTTCGGACTTATCTCTGGAACTGCTGAAGAAAGATATAGTAAATTGGAGCGACATATAGGTCACTTTTTATCCCAAAATTTTCGCGGATCGGGATTTGCACGTGAAACCCCCTTTACCCTCGCGAATACCTACTACTTAGATTTCATATCTGAAATAATAAAAAAAAAACATTTGCTCCTTTTTTTTAAAGAAAACTAAATAAAATGCCATAAAATTTAAATAACAAATTATTTCGTGTATAACAGTAGATTGATAAATATTCTAAAATAACTAATCAATTTATATAGTAGATGATTGAGTAGCACACACACACACACACACCCACAGGTTATTATTGTTTTTTTCTTTTAATTTTCTTGTGAATGCAAAGAATTTTTGCTTAAGCAAACCTATTAAAATGATTAAGAACTCATGAACGATTTTACATGGAAGTGATAGCTTTTTGTTATTAAACTTTAATTTAAACTATAATACTAGGATTTATCATTTAATCTAAAGAAAAAAAATTAAAACGCGGCCTGATGACGAGTTATTTTGTAGGGATTCCTTAAGGAAATTTTGTTTATTTTAGTAATTAGATCCTTGAATCCTAGAATAATCAAATCAATTAATATCATCTATTTATCTATTAAATAAAAGGTCATGTACCTGACTGACTGAGGTAAGACGCACGCACAGCCGTAACCGATGTGCGTAGAAACGTGACATTTGGACAGATGTTTATTTTCATAATCTGGACATCCACTAAGAAGGGATTTTGAAAAATGTTTACCCTAAAGGGATGATGTAGGGGTTGAAAGTTTGTATGGATTTTTTTTTTAAACAGCACCGATTTTTATAAAATTTGAAATTCAGACTCTTAAAAATATTTCATTGAACACGTGTTTCATGGGTTTTTAGAATTCACCCCCTAGGGCTCAAATAAAAGTTTATATGGAAAAAATTTTAAATCGCCACCGATTTTTATAAAAAAAATAAATTCAGACTGTTAAAAATATTTTATTGAAAAAGTTTTTCGTGGTTTTTTTAGAATTCACCCCTAAGGGTGCAAATAAGCGGGCGAAGCCGCGTGCGCCCCTTAGTAAGATATATTTGTACAAAAATATCACTTGCAGTTTTAGCTCCCTTTAGATATATAACTGTATTAAACATTAAAAAAAAGACATTAAAAATAAAAACATAATTACTGAGTATATTGGAAAACAAAGTTAATTTATAGTCGCGCATGGAGCCGTATTTCATAAAAACTGTCAAATAAATAAAATTCCAACACAATATTTCAAAAATTATAATGATTATTGAAAATTCAAAGCGTAAAATCGATTACGTTCCAAATTTAAAATCGATTTTACAAACTTTTTCTATATATGGGTCAACGACGACGCGCGAAATGCTCAACGTACCAATGATTCATCGGATTGCATCGTAATGGAAAAAAATATGTTATTGCCATACGTCGTACGTAGAATGTTCGAGAGAAATTTATTTCTGATCCAATCGAAATCTATTCCCGATGACATTTCCGTTATCTGCCGGCTTGATCTATTTCCTCGATTATTGTTCATAACGTGATATTATGCTTTTATTGGATATCCTACAGGTACGTATTAATATAATACATATTGAAATTCAATAGGTACCTGAGGCCAGTTGTGGCGCAGGGGCACAAGCGTGTGAATGTAGATGCTACGGGTTGTGAGTTCTATCCCAATCCAGGAAATTAAATATTTAATATTCTCATTTCTGTCGAGAAAGACGTGAAGCTAAAAAAGCAACTATAAAGATATAAGATATGATATTGTGGTTCTGGTAGACAGATTCTTCTTTTCTTGTTTATCGTTTCGCTCTTGATAGAGCGGTCATGGTAGTAATTTTAAAGGTTGGTGGTGCCCCACATTGTCCGACGCCATTCTACGTGGTTGGCTGTCTGCCTAGTGCACTCGTAGAGAGAGTCATTGAGGGCAGCATTTACTTGGACTGCCCATCGCATGGCGGATCTGCCGCGTGGCCTTCAACTCTCCCTTAAGTTACATGGCGTTGCATTAAAAAAAATCCTTGTCGAGAAATATGTCTGAAGAAAGTGAGAAAGCATGTCTGAACGATGGAATACAACGACAACGTTGTTTAATGCCGAGTTCTCGGAGGATGGACTCGATAGTTCTAAAAATAGTCATATATGATAACCATTTTGCATTTACATATATATTAAAATTAAGGATAATGTAATATTCCAGATGAACTATAAAAATTATTAAATTGCTGCTTTAGAAAAAATCTTAAATTCTTTTATTATGTTAGACACTTCCTACTGGCAAATACAAATTGAAGATCTGGAATATCGGATGAAGATTTATGTTAATTCAGTTAAATCATATAAAAAACTTAAATGCTGTGTGCCGATTGCATGTAAACTATTTTTATTTCCCCGTTCTGGTAAGACAAAGTTTGACGTTAAATTGAAACTCAAATCTTAACACACAATGTCACGAATTTTTGTGGAAAATGGAGTATGGAGGTATTTCGTCTACCTGCTACAAGTTTCAATTAATTAATGATCCTTGCCATACTGGTTGCTTTTACCACAATTAACAGAAAGCAGCAAGACAAAGGTCATAAAGTTACTGCAAACTAAATTATGAGTCAATTACGGCCACTATTTTTAAATATTACCATTCCCTCGAATCATGATTTAATCTAAAACCGTTACGTGAACAATGAATCATTATCATTTATGCCACGACGGCCATTTTTTCTTCAATTGTCTTATTGTCCCACTTGTGAGATGAGGCCCGAATGGAAACTATCAATACCCAGTAATAGTTCCATATTACGACCTCAATAGCTTAATATCTGGACAAGTGCAATTAATCGAGTCGCGCTCTGAATGGATGACAACATCCAACATTGCTATGTTCAGTGTTCAATTATGTATGTTGATCATGTAGTTACGGCTATGTTATAGACATTATGGTGATTTATAATGGAGACATACTTGTATTGTTTATTATATAATTAATTAAAATTTAATTATTATTGATGTTGATTTTAAATGTACGGTTTGTTTAGCTGGAGTTTTTTTTACAAAATCATACTTTGCATAAATAGTAGCTTTAGTGTTATTCTTATGTATAAGTTATATCACTGTCAAGTTTTATCTAAATCCGTTCAATAGTTTTTGCGTGAAAGTAGAACATAAATCTATAATCACAAACTTTCACATTTATAAAATATTGATGCCTCAACTAATATTTTGTATTGTAATATAAATTAGCTTCAGCTTTTCTTCTTTAATCAGCTTATAATATAATGGCCTAATAGATCGAGATCCCATTGCATAACTCTGTAGGGATCAGTAATTCTAATGAAACTTATATTTAAGAATGATACATGTTAGTAGAATAGATTACACTAGGTTGCCTAAAAGAATCCTGCCGCAGTCACTTTTAATTAATGTTTTTCGTAACTCGTTTTTGGAGAAAATTGCACTCATATGTTTTTTATGTGAATCACACATCATTTGAAAGAAAATCGCATAAGGAATTCGAAAAACAATGGTTGCCAGCTCTCAGTCTGGCGCAAGCCCAGGGTTGCCTGGCTTGAAAAGGTTACTTAAAGTTAATATTTGCACTTATGTGTTCTTTTAATTAATTATATTTCAAATTAAAGCTTTTTTTTCTCATCACTAAAACACATGGTTGCCTGGAATATAAGGTATTAGTTACATCATGTTTCCTTAATATATAAAAGGGTGACAATTATTGCAGATATTTTATTTATTAATTAAGAAAATATGGAAAATTACATTTCAATAAACCCTCTCTCGTCCTCAGCTCGTTTGCTTTGATTACGGTTGCCGCAATCTTTTTTTTCTCACGCAACTTTTAACAATTTGCATAGGAAATACATATATATGATAGAATTATAATAAACAAAACTAATTTAGCAAAAATAAATTCAAAGAAATTCCGATAATAATGCCGACTAATAAACGCTATTTACGGTTTATGACCAGGAGTCGGCAAATATCAATTAGTTATCTGCTTTTTACTATTGATAAACAGTTTGCGGCAAACCAAATGCAATAAAATTATTTTCGGAGATGTATTGTTTCTAAATGCAATAAAAGTGCAGATGGCCAAATGAGATGTTTTTGAAAATATTACTTAGTTACTTACCTTTCGTTTTGGAGTGAAGACGTTTTTAGTTAACTTGACAAAAATGAAGATGTGTTTTTTGTGCGATAATGTGATGGAATTTAATAATGAGTCTCGCCAAAAGTGTCAAATTATGTTGTTGTTTTGCCAAAAAAATAATTTTATATACAGTAACATTTCCTAAATAGTAACACAATGCACGGTTATCACTTACAGTGTTACAAAAAGTTCATTGTTGTAAAACAAAAATATAAAGAAGAACCCCACTCGAGGAGATGAAATATTTACTTAAATTTCTACTTCGGTCTGGTGTCGGGGCAAAGCGCGGCATTGAGTTCTGCCACTCAACACCCAATGCCTCCAGAATTCCGCAGAAAGTGGGGAACGGAGTGTCTTAACACTAGGTTCCCTCTGCCTACTCTGCTGTGTGCGGAGCGAAATACAGCGTGAATCTGATTAGATTTTTATTTTTCAATTATTTTCTAATGCAAAACGTAAGTATAATAAATGTTTAATAAGTATAATTAAATTTAATGTTTAATATTATATATTTTTCTCTGAGGGCGAAGAGAGAGATTGAGAGTTTATAAAAAAGGTAATTTTCCATATTTTCTTAGTTAATAATTTATTCGGCAGAAAGTGGGGAATGGAGTGTCTTAACAATAGGTTCCCTCTGCCTACCCTGCAGTGTGCGGGATACAGCGTGAAGCTGATTTATTTATTTTTATTCTTAATTAAAAAATAAAATATCTGCACTAATTGTCACCCTTCATTATATTAAGGGAATGTGATGTAATTAATACCTTACAATAGATCGTAAACTATCGTAGATATTTGTAAACATTTACTTAATTTAGTCATTTTAAAATGATAATTTAAATGAGTATTAGTATTTAGAAAACAGATTTAGCAAAGACTTAATATCATGGATTCATTATTTCTTCTGAAAAATAAGGATGATTTCATGTTTAAATAGTTTTTTGTTTGTACTTAATATGATTAAAATGATCATTTAACAGGTGAACGGCTAGAATAAACATTAATTTTAAGATTGACTTTCTATTATATAATATTTTACTTTAAAACAACTCAAACCGTCGTCATCGTCAAATCGTCATTTCATCGTCTATTCTCAGTCAAACGGAATCGGAATAAAATATTTCAAATGATGGCAACACAACTTGCTTTGCTTGCGGCAATTATTTTCCAGGCAACCATGTGTTTTAGTGATGAGAAAAAAATAAGCTTTAATTTAATATATAATTCATTAAAAAACACATGAGTGCACATTAACTGAACTCTTTAAACCAGGCAACCCCGGGCTTGCTGCAGACTGAGAGCTGGCAACCATTGTTTTTCCAATTCCTTATGCGATTTTCTTTCAATTGATGTGCGATTCACATAAAAAACATATGCGTGCAATTTTCTCCAAAAACGAGTTACGAAAAACATTAATTAAAGGTGATTGCGGCAGGATTCTTTTAGGCAACCCTAGTGTAATCTATTCTACTATCATGTATTATTCTTAAATATAAGTTTCATTAGAATTACTGATCCCTACAGAATTATGCAATGGGATCTCGACCTATAAATGTTGTATAATATTCGCTTTACTATCTATATTTTAGTAAATTGCCATTCCGCTACGAATTCGCTGAGAACAAAGACAAAATTCCAATGAAAAATATCCAATTTGACACAAAAATACGTTGAAAGAACGAAAAATGGGTTATAATAAGTAAGATTACTTATTCAAACGTAAAGAAATAGGTGAGGGTGTAAAAGGTAGTGCGGCTATAAAATGGTTTGCCAGCTCGAACCGTATCTCAGCGGTGACTCCGGAACAAAAACAAATGGAAGTATTACTGAAGACAATCTACATTTAAATGGATTTTTTCCGCAATTCGTACGCGAGTTTGGTGATAGGTATCGCCTTCGACTTATTTTGCTGGATTTGCATTTAGCGTTGGCTGTGTCGCTGAGATGTCGTAACTTCTCAGACCCGACATGTTGATTAAGAATTCGTCGTCTCGTGCATCTTAAATTCAAATATTTAAAGGTTTAAAATTTATTTTATTTGATTGGTGACCATTTGGTAATGATAGGTGACCAGACGTGGCGCGGGGACCCAAAGCGTGACTGTAAATGCGACAAGTTGTGAGTTTGATCCCCAATCGAGAAAATGATATATTTATTTAAGTTTTTATTTTCATTTCACCGCCCTGGTGTCCAGGCTAAACGTGGCGTTGAGTTCTGCCACTCAACACGCACATTGGAAAATGGGGAACGGAGTGTCTTAACAATAGGCTCCCTTTGCCTACCTTGCTGTGTGCGGGATAGAGCGTGAAGCTGATTAATGATACGTATGTAGTTTTTACGTTTGTTTATTTTTGTAAAACCGCTATTACAAATCTATGATTGTAATTCACCATTATTAGTGTGTTATATTTTACCTGTGTTTTCTCTGAACTTGCAATGATTAGAGGAATTTAGTTGTATATTTTTAAATTTGTTATTCACACAGGGTAATTTTTATTTTTATTTGGTAAAATATATTATAATATGTATCTTAGAGGCCAGTCGTGGCGCAGGGGCACAAGTGGGTTGTGGGTTCGATTTTCATTCGAAGAAATGTAATGTTGAAGAAATGAATATTTTCATGGGAGTCCGGGCGGCAGGAGGTGGACGACGGAGCCATAAAAAGCTACGTGGAATGTAAGAGGAGAGTAGATAGGATTCATGGGTTCTCGACCAGTTGGTGCGGGTGGTCCAGAACCGCTTCTCAGTGATCGCGAGGCATGTTCCGTCTCAAAAAAACAAGATTTTTGGCTCCATTGGATCGATTTCCGCTATCCATTCCACTCTATCTCTTCAGGATAGGGAGAGATAGCTTTTGATTCTAAATAACTCCACTATCCATCATTAATTCTTAATTACTATCTAATGTTTCTATTAGCCTTACCTTCTCGGAAGTGACCATATCACGCATTCTTTATCTCATTATCTCGTATTCCTAATCCTAGTCGTTTCGTCCTAGTCGTTAATTCTTTATCTCGTATTCCTAATTACCTTATATCACCTTACTCATACACCATTGTCTGTGAATAGGTACTGTAACTGCAAAATTAATTTCTTTTCTAAGCTATATGCCTTCTGCCTTTTTGTCTGTTTCTCAATATTTGCATACTTTCATAATTATCCTAAATTTCTGTACATTGTTTGCATATGAACGTCATCAAAGGGACTGTATAATCCTTCGTCGTTCGTTGCTTTAGCACAGTTTGAGCATTAATAAGTTGCAGTGTTGGATTCTTAAGTCCCAAAATTCAAAGTGTATTCGAAGCTACAGTGCTCTCCCACATGAATTCTCTACAACATCATGGATTTAAGTAACTTAATTTCAATACTTTATTAAAGAGTTAATATCAGATACATATTGTACCATTTAAAATTTTGAAGGAAAACACTCAAAATATTACCGTAGGAAAAGGTTGCCTGACAATGAGCAAGATAAGCAAGAGCCACTGACCCAACTCAAGTTAAAAAGAAACAACAGTAATGACATAGATGAGCTCTTCGAAAAACGAGCTAAGAATAAGAAAAAAATCTCCTCATGTGTTGGGAGATCGTGCAAAGAGGGTGGGACATCATGCATATCAACAAATACTGATAATGCAGATAAAGCTACGCATCTCATTAAGATATAGGTGTAGGACTAGGAAAAACTTGCGCCGACACCGCGCAAATATGACAGTACATACTACAAACTACAAACAGCGCTTACTTTAATAAGACCAAGAATGTTATATATCTAATATTTAAAGAAATTTCTGTCACTCCAGATTGTAGAAAATACTATTATTAAGACAATTATGTATAATCCTCTATCTTAGTAAGCAAAGAAAACCAAATAAAAATATGAAATCATAACAACAGTAAATAATAACAATAGAAATAATAACAAAAGTAAACTTTAGTAATAGTCAACGTAGTCTACTCGTTCGGGTCTGTCATTCCGTAACCAAGCCCCCGCACTCCCATGTGGCTCGTAGGATAAGGTCATTTTGAATCAGTGATATGTCCTTAAGTATTTATTATAATGATGTACAGTACGGTACAATTTCAATCTAAATGAAACGCCAAAGGTATATTTATTTTGATAAGGACTAATGCCAAATTATAAATTAATATTACATTAACCATATAAATTTAAATTAAATATATTAACATGGTTACTGTGGCTCAATCTTGAGCGATAAACACCATTGTGGATTTTTTACGGGTATTTTAAAGATTAATATATTTGTAGAACATTCTTTTAATCTATCTCATAAGACTGGGGGGTAAACGTTCAGGAAGCCTATTTTCGGCGACTTTTTCTTAAAACAACGAAATTCCTGGGAAATTAATGAGAAAAAAGTAGCCTATATTCATTCCCAGATCCTCAAGTATCTGTATATGAAATTTCAAAACAATCTGCTAAGCGATTTGGCCGTGATCACATCACAGACAGACAGAGTTATTTTCAAATTTATAATATAAGTATGGATTGTATGTAGGTGGAAGCCATGACCCGTCAAATACTGCGCTTAATACAACTGTGTTATGGATGGTAGCAAATTGTAAGGGGCCTCTTTGATATACGTACTAACGCTCACCTACACTGTCTGACCTCCTCTCTCTCTCCCTAACCCAATAATAACATAACATATCTTCTATTTATACATCTTACTATAAATATACCATTATCACACAAAAATCGTCACAGTTACCACAATAATAACTCGTTTCGTAATAACTATTTTTATATTTGTTATTTCCGTAAAAACTGATTTCTCACTTATTTTTCAACCCTTTTTTTGAACCCTTTTCTTTACGTTAAGTTCAAAAACATCAGCTATCCTATTGGATAACTGATGTATTGAAAACGTCGCTGTCGGCTATATCCAGCTGTGTAAAAAAGTAAAATAGATAAAAAAGTTCCGTAATGTTCCCGAAGAAATCTTATTTTAAATCAGAAATATATGATATATTAAAAAAGTCAGTTTCAATTTTTTTTTTCACATTGCTATGTAACCTGGTATGCAGAGAGAACTATTGTAAAGAAACTCCGTTCTCCACTTTCCACCCGCAGACATACATATTAAAAATTTTGCAGAAACTCAAATATTCACATGAATTAATTCACATGGCAAAAGAACTTAATTTTATCACTTCATATTTAGAAATGCATTATCGCACTTAAGTAAATATTTTTTTATTTGAATAATAATAAATCCCATCAAAAACATAAATGTGAAATAAGTGCCCAGTTAAATTTTATGTAATGCGTCGTTTCGACTACACGATCGATCTATATGTAAGGGTGCGTACTCGTATACGTGTTTGAGCCAACAATAGATATTTTAAAAGTGAATACAACCAAGATGCACTTTAAAAATACCTAATAAAACTTTTATTTTCATACTTCAACACAATAATGCTTTATTACTTTCAA
>DWLH01000503.1:0-19765 GCA_018249795.1 Heliconius telesiphe telesiphe
TTTTTGTGCCATAGGTAGATTGAGAAAATGGAAAAATCTCTTACCTTTAAAAACTAAAATATTGTTAGCCCATACTCTCCTTCTACCTATACTAGATTATGCTGATTCATGTTATTTAGATGTGTCTTAGCAATTGCTTGGTAAGCTCGAGCGCCTGCAAAACCTTATAATAAGATTTATTTTTAGATTACGAAAACACGACCATGTGTCACAGTACCGTAGTCAACCTAGGTGGTTGTTCAAAATTCTGGGGTCGGAAACCCAACACTCTCAAACCCTTCGTTCCCGTAATAACAACTTCCTTGAAATACCTTTGTGCCGCACGAAATGCTATGGCGATTCTTTTACTGTGATGACAGTCAAACTTTTGAATGAGCTACCAGTGGAAGTGAGACGGTCCCAATCGGTTGGGATTTTTAAACGACTCCTTAAGCAGCACTATCTCGAACTAAATAGATAAACTGACATTTCTGTAAACTTCTCTATTTCTATATATGTATATATATATATATATATATATATATATATATATATATATATATATATATATTTGTGAGGGTGTGTGTAAATATAATACATACATACAGTATGTATTATATATATGAATATATTTTTGTATATGTATGTTCATAAAATAAATAACTCATTTATATTTAATAAGATCATATTTGTGTAAAATAAAACAATTATTATTTTTTGCACCTTTCTGCTGTCTTTTATGTAATAAATTCTTTCAAATGGGTGCCTGTAAGAAATCGCTTTTAGTGATAAGGCCGCCATTGCACTATTTGTTGTCTTTTTTGTAAATATTAGTAACTGTTATTATATTGCTTTTTTTTTCGTTTTTTAGTGCAATAAAGTATTATTATTATTATTATTAGTAGTTATAAGATGAAATGTAACATGTAAGATTGTTAATAAAGGTTTTTATTATTATTATTATTATAAGGATTATATCAATATAAAAGATCTAGTTGTATAAAATTGCTATAAAAACCTGTTTTAATGAGCTAGCTCCAGTTTTAGTTACATATATACATTTGTTGGCCTGAAAATACTATTTTTATTTGAACATGAAAGTTATTCAGATTAGTAAATAAATAATTATGTAGTTGAAGCGGGTGAAGCCGCGAGCGGGTCGCTAGTCTGAAATATATTTCATTTATTACATTTTATTCCACCACTCACCAGATCCACCCAGAAGACGGCCAAGGTGCGCACCGAGCGTCCGTCCCGCCTGCTGGCGCGCCTCCGCACCATATCGCTGGAGGAGCCGGGGCCGCGCGTCGTGCTCGTGCGGCCGCCGCGCGGGCCCGACGGCAGCCGCGGGTTCAGGCCGAGGCGCCCCCTCGCCGGTCAATATATATCATTTTTTAATCTAGTGATAAAACACTCTTCACTTTCCGCCTAATTCGATCTATGTGTTGAATGGCAGAATTTAACGCCATGCTTTGCCTCTTTACCAGACCGAGTAAATGAAAATATTTAATATTTCACTTCCCTAGTGCAGAATTAAACGCACAACCGTTGCGTTGTGGATGTTTCTGACTTTATTGTAATGCTTTATTTAGTACAACGATATTATACAAACGACATATGTAAATAGTATTTCGGAAATTAATGCTATATAGTTAGTTAAACACTTGTATTTAAATATGTGTTGTTAATATTTTACAGAACAACTCGCCGAGTGAGACCGTACGGACCATCAGCGAAGGCCTGATAAAACTATATACTGCTACGTAGGTAAACATCCTAGGTTTGATTTCAAATTCTAACGGTAAACTATAACAACCTCGGCACCCTCCGTACAACATTACAAACCACCATTTGGTAAAGTATTTTGAATTATTCCACTACCTTCGATTCGCTTATCATTGTCATATAGAGCTTCTCGAGAGTGCCTTCACGTTGTATAGTTTACCAGTCACTGTATTCACGAGAGACTGACTGACCATTTCTTTAGCAGCATTTAGGAATAATTTACTAATTTTTTTAGGGAAACAAATTCAGACGTATGATCAGTACAGATTATAAAACATAGTTTTTAACGAGCGAGAAACATATCAAAGGTGACCCGAGATTTTCTTTGCTTGTTACTTATTTTTTTGTGAGGTTCTTTTTCGCATACACGTTGTTCAAAATTCCGCGACCATTCCTATAGACGGTCGTCGCACGTTCGGAGTACACATAACATATGAAGAGACCTAAGGCTTATATGACACTGTAAAGTGAGAAGAATCTCGATTTCGACATTTTCCTATTTCAATATCCTAACTTTTTCGATATTTTTTTGTTTTATAATGTGCTATAAGCCTTAAATGTGGGTACACGACCTCTTTAATAAATAACGACTGCCAATAAAGTATGCCTTATTCTCTCCACTCTAAATTGATTTACTTTTCAAATAGATAAAAAATATAATTATTAGGTTTTATATTTACAAACTGTATTATATGCTTTAAATAATTTATTAATTAGGAGTACGTGTACCAGTGCTATGCCGTAATATTATAGTAGATCTTTTAAAAAAATGTCAAAATGTTAAATATATTTTCTTTGTAAATAAACTATGTTATTTCTAAAATCTTAATTAAAAATTGTATGGCGAATCGTTGCTCGCAAAATTTTGCAAAGCGAATTCCCTTCTGTTTTATGTTTATATAAAATATGTTGTAGTTTGAACTTGTTATATGTATAGAAATTGTAACTAATAAAAGACGCACGCAAAATTTATGTAACTTTGCAGTTGCTTGCGATCATTTTACTTAAACATACGATTTATTTATATACTTTTTGTTAACTTATTTCATTGTACACGGCGAAATTAGTAAAACCATTGATAAATGAAACTTAATAAATAATTTGAAGTGCCTTTAATATAATTTTGCAATTTTAAACTGATGATAATATAAAAAAAATGATTTTTTTTTTGTTTAATTATTTTATATATAAATAGTGCAACAATCATCGTGTATAATGGAATCAATGAAACACACACACACACACACACACAAATTACTGTAATTAATGTTTTGTTCTAAGAGATCTCTATTGAAACTTCTGTGATTTTCGAAAACACGTGCAATACAAAAAAATATTTAAAAAAAAGCTCATATTAGATTTAGATGGAAATCTTCATATATTATGTTACTCCGAACAATAGACCGACCGTTGCGAACAAAATTTAATATTAGCTAAGAAATTAATTGGAATAGAGCATACGATATGCTACGTACTGGGATGGAACCAAAGACTGAGAAAAATATTTATTGCAATAATATTGGTATTAGATTATGTTAATTAGCGATATTGTGTAAAGTCATATTCCAAAATGGTTGGTGGGAAAGTGTCACAAGTCTGTAAAATCATAAAATAAATCATATTGCATATGTTGTGTATGCACTGTGACTTGTGGCACTTTGCCACCGGGCTGTCAATTTATATGACATTGTCATACACCAAGCGGGTTTAGTAACGTGTTTATGCAACGATAAAATTTTGTAATAAATTTAAATAAAAAATATTATTTATGTACAATATGGACTACTTTAAATAAATTACAGTTTTTTTGTTGTCGACTGATATAACAATGAAAGCAATATGATATGTGTTCATAGTTGCGATGGCAATCCGTTCACACTATCAGATTCACGACGGGCCGGCTGTGTTTATTTGTGATGGGCCCTTGTAATGTAATGATTATTGATTTGTTTTTGATATGATTGTTTTATTAAAGATGTAGATTGGATTTATGTTATTGTAATCTGTTGAGAAAATAGTAAGTTTTATTCGCGAAATAAAACTACAATGCCACGTTGATGATCTGGCGGTCCTGTTGTATCTTATTGTGTAAACGAATTTAAATGAGTCTCCCCCCCTCCCCAGTGCCCCCCGGGTTGGAGGATCGTGCAAAAACATGGTTTCTAAATAACTTCTAACAAGTACGCTTATAGTATTTTTTTAAATTATTGTGATCGTTTTATAGAATTTGTTTTATTTTCGTAGGCTTAATTGGGAAATGAACAACATGTTTATCTATTGATTTTTGGCACTTAATAATTTAAATAAGACACACACAATGTATATTATATTTTTTTCATTGGCTGGTGTACGAACACGTGACGTTCTCCGACTCGGCATTTAAATATATACGTTATATCGAGATGTGTGTGTGTGGGTGAAGACGTTACTATGCATTGTTTATTATATTTATGAATAATTCCAAAGAGTAATAGGAATTTTGAACAAACGTTTATATGCTGTACGCTTATCCGCATACTATTATTTGCTTCTCTCATATAATAACCATGTAATCATATTTAGTAATAGTGACAAAATATAATAATAATAATAATAATCAGGATATCGGTGTTGTAGTGTTGAAAATGTGACCCGGGTTTTTTTTTCGGGTATAGTTATAACGTGTACTAGTCGTGTACTACCTACACCCGGATTCTCTTACTCTATATAAGAATTACCCCCCTCCCCCCCATGATCTGACTCGAGGCGTCGTACTCGCATTTCAAACAGTTTTTTTAATTTAACATCACATTATTTTTTTTCTTGTAACAGTCAACTATATGTGAATGAGAACAATATTATAAAATGTCAGTCTTAAATGTAAAATGGATGTGTTTTATGAGAGTGCGATGCCGTTTTTTAATTCATTTGGCGAACCCACACAAAATTTGTAATGCAGTGCCTAAAAGAACCTCGATGGAAAAAGAAAAAATGTATTAAGAATTTCTAGCCTTTCAGAATTACAAAACTTTGGAATTATCATAAGAGTCTATTTTATTTAGTTCGTCATATTTGTATTCGTAAGACAAGTTATTTATGCCAAATGTTTATAAGTCCTGTACATTTTGAAATTGTGATTAAACTAATGTACACCTCGAAATCGAGTCCTGTTTCTGCCTTCCTAAGGTTTATAAAGTATTTAATATGATTTGATATCGAAGTATATGTATCGGTTGATCGTCGGTCTTTATATATACGTATAGATACGTTTATTGCAATAAACTTCTCATTAAGCATATACTAATAAACGATGTCATTATATCACTTCGGGCTTTCTCTTTGTTGCGTATCAAAATTTTTGTTTGTTCCCCTTACATTTTGCTTTTATGATGATGGAATATTTAAATGGATTAAGAATAAATATTGGGGCCGTCGCGGTAAACGCGACGGTTGTGGGTTCGATTCCCATTCGGGGGAATTAATTATTTGTACGAATCATTTCCTCGCTCTGGTAACCAAGACGAAGCGTGTCATTGAGCTCTGCCACTCTGCCCGCAATGTATCGAAAACTTGGCGGAAAGTGGGGAACAGAGGGTCCTCACTAGGTGCCTGCCTGCCATGCTATGTGTTAGATGGTGTGAAGCTATAATAAATGTTGGTGTATTATAATCTATTTACATATACTTATTTTATTGGCAACAGTTCCTAAAATGAAATATAAAATCAATGCAAAGAAAAAAATAGAGAAATTTAATATATACTTGACAGAAATCTTTTCTGTGATGAGAAAGAAATATCTACCTTTTTCTGTGGGTAAAAGTTATTAAAAGTGAAACAGGTTTACCTACCGCCTGTATACTGTATACTTGTAAAATGTATAAATCTAAATCTGGTAAGCTTAACCTATACATAAAAAGTAATAAAATTACATACAATTTTAATTATCTTGAGATGCATAATTTACTGTTATATCATGAAATTTTATATATTATTTTTTCTTCCATATGTATCTGTCGATCTTTACAACAGATTTCAGGATTCCGTGTCTTGGCGTCAAATACTTATACAAAAATATTAAATATATTGAATAGATTTATCTTCACGCTTTAGTGATTCGCGCTCCATACAAAGGCGTACATAAATGCATAACTCTTGGTTTTCTTTTCTTTTCTCCATTAGTAGGCAGAGAGCTTAAATACTCCATTCCCCATTTTCTGCTGAATTCTGGAGACTTATGTTGAGTAGCGGAACTGAACGCCGCGCTTTTGCCTCGACACCAGAGCGAAGAAAATGAAAATATTAATTCATTTCTTCGATCATTTACAGTCACATTATACCTTTTCGACTGGCCTCATTTACTACACAATCGTAACTATTAAGTATTATTTTAATGATTTTTTTCCTTATTTTCATTTTAGACGTGATGTCTAAAATGTTTTTATAATATTATATATATTAGGAATTTTGCTAGTAAAAGAAAATCTCACAAAAATATACTATAAAAAACCAGCAGTCTCTATAAAGCTGTTTTTTTTCTCTATAATAAAAACTAGGTAAACCCAATCCAAGTCTAAGGTTCCTTACTGCGATTTTTTTTTATTAATATAGTAAAATTTTTGGTGACCGACCGTTGAACATTCTTTAATATATTTTTTTCATACATTTCATTTATGTGTACATTTATATATATCTGGTGAGTGAGTCAGTATCGAAATAGTGAAACGTTGCTTTTGCATAACTTCGAAAATATATGATCTAAAAGTTGAAAATTTTGAGGTTCTGGTGCGTGCTTCTAATTTACTAGAAGACTGAAGAATTTAAAAGCTGTTAAATATATCCAGAGGTTCTCAAATACACGAAAATTCGCCAAAATGGTTCCGGAAAAGGATGGTACAGACTGGTACGGCAGTGTTTTGCTTGCTTGGCGCTCAACTTGGCGGGGGCACTTCTATGCCCTAAAAAAACAAAATTTGGTAGTACAGGCATGCATATACGTATATATTAATATCGTACAAATATTTAATTATAACAACCTTAAATTAAAAAGTTAGTGTGGATAAGACACTTCGTTCCCAACTTTTCGCTGAATTTTCGAGGCATTGTGTGTTAAATGGCTTAACTCAGCTCTGCGCTTTGACTTTTTACCAAAGCGAAGAAATGAAAATATTAATAAGTAATAATTAACTCCTCCGAGTGGGAATCAAACCCACGACCGTCGCGTTTACAGACGCTTCTTCCACTGCGCCACTACTAACTACACCGCTAGGGATAAAGCGTGAAGCTAGCTTAGCTTAGCTTATACTTATAATAAAATCCTAACGGATCGGTGTCTGCATGGAAGATATATCATTTATTATTTTAACAGAACCGAAAACTGATTTTTAAAAAATTTGCCAGTTTGTGTGTTTGTTCACGTTTATCTCAGAAACGGCTTAACCAATTTAAATGCAGTTTTCACTATTGGATTCTGGCAAGCTTCGCTTAACATTTAGTGTTGGTTTTATTATAATACTAGCGGACCTGAAACTATTACACTTGAACTGAAATTATGAAATATAGTTTTTTATTTTTTTATTTGCAGTAGAAAGTATAAAACATAATATACAAAATAAGCTGAAATTGAATAATAAGGAGACTTATTATTAGATAAAATATCTGAATAATTGAAATTATCAAACAAATTAAAGTAACTAAAGGAAAATCTCAATATTCAAAAAAGTACCTAAATAAAACAAACAAAAATAATAAGTAAACGTAACCAAAGAAAAATATTAATAAAAAACAACCAAACAAAACCAGCTATATTATCAATATTATCACCTTAAAATAAAAATAAATAAATCAGCTTCACGCTGTATCTCGCACATAGCAGGGTAGGCCGAGGGAACCTAGTGTTAAGCCACTCCGTTCCCCACTTTCTGCCGAATTCTGGAGGCATTGCGTGTTGAGTGGCAGAACTCAACGCCGCGCTTGTCCTCGACACCAGAGCGAAGAAATGGAAATATAAGTTTAAGTAAATATTTCATCTCCTCGAGTGGGGATCGAACCCACAACCAGTCGGTTTTACAATCACACTTTGTGCCACTGCGCCACGACTGGCCTCTATTACTGGACTGGATTATCAACTTAAAGTAAATATTTACAAGTACCACGAAATATTATCTATATTATAATAAAACAGTAAATAATTTAATAATGCTATGCGAAGATATATGCTGTTGCCGAGTTTTATTTAGGTAATAAAAGAGTAATTGATAATTGCAAGGTTTCCGTTGCATTGACCGTTTATTATAAATAAAAATTAAGTGTCTGTTTGTGATCACAAAATAACTGTTTTTTTGCAAGTGCATGTGGCTATTTACATGATACACAAATACAAAACTGTCCTTCTATCTTTCTTTTTCCCCGAGCTAATGCCCTGAACTCATTTTTATTTGCTTGGGAAAAAGGTTTAATACGTTTTCCGTGCGTGCGTACATAGATACCTTATGAAATAACGGAATACTTTTCTATATAAAATACGATAAATTCTACGAGCAATATCAAATAATATCGGAAAAGATTAAATTAAGTGGTTAACAACGGTATAGATAACGGTAAAGATAACCAACCATTCTTTCCTAAATACACTTAAATACGAGGGGAGGTATAAAAGTTCGTGGAATGGAGGGGATGGAGTGGGGATAGGGGCGCTCGCTTTTCGCAAACCATTTTAAATGAAATGCAAGCCGTTTATGGGGAGGATTGCCCTGGTAAATTCATTATTTTTAAGTGGCATGGTCTTTTTAAACATGGTCGAGAGTCGATTGAAGACGACCTCCGCTCTGGACGGACAGTTGAGACGAAAACTTGTAATGGAGGATGCCCGTTTAAAGAAAAAAACAGTTATCTGCATTAGTTGGAGTATCAGATACCACCATTCTGCGGTTCCTACATGACCATCTGGGTATGACAAAAGTCAGTGCAAGATGGGTACCAAGAATGCTCACACCGCTTCATAAACAGCAGCGCTTTGAAGCATCGCTTCAAAGCAATTTTTGGAGTTGTGTGGAGATGAACCGGCATAGATTTTGGAACGGATTGTTACTGGGGATGAAACATGGGTCCATCACTTTGAGCCTGAGTCAAAACAGGAGTCCATGCAATGGCATAAAAAGGGCAAAGAAAGAAATTCAAGGTGTCACAATGGGCTGGAAAGGGGATGGGTACTGTTTTTTTGGGTTGTGAGGGGATAATACTGATTGATTACAATGAAAAGGAAAGAAACATAATCGGAGTATACTACGCATAGATACTAAAGAAATTAAAAGAGGCCATCAAAGAAAAACGTCGAGGAAAGTTGGCTAAGAGTGTGTTGCTCTTGCAAGACAACGCACCAGTTCACAAGAGCAGAGTTGCAATGGTTGCTCTACACACGCACGGCTTCGAATCACTAGTCCACCCACTTTACAGTCCAGACCAGGCCCCTTGTGATTTTCATTTGTTCCCCAATTTCAAAAAAAGACTTAAGGGGAAGGAAATTTTCCGACAACAATAAGGTGAAGGAAGCAATTTTGGCCCATTTTGAGGCGAAAGAAAAAAATATTATTTCGACGGTTTAGAAAAATTAATTTGTAGTTCCAATAAATGTATTCAGCTTAAAGGTGATTATATTGAAAAGAAAAAATAGATTTATTGTTTCATTTAATTTAGAACCCTTTCATTCCACGAACTTTTGGACCTCCCCTCGTACCTAACACTAAATAAGTAGCGGGCGATGCCGTGCAGGGCTAAAATACATCACACCAAGAGAGAAATAAGCTAAGAGAACTAAAAAAACAAATATAAATTAAAAAATGTATAAAATTCACAAAACCGTCAACGTCGTCTGTCCGCTCGGGTCGGTCATACCGTGCGGCTCGTAGGTTAGGTCATTTTGATTAAACTGATATCTTTTTAAGTATTTATGAGAATGTTGTACAGTAAGCTATATATAATATCAATCTAGATGAAGTGCTAAAGGTGACTACTATTTCTATTTTGATAAGGAGGAATACCAAAATATAGAAAATACATTAAGAATAAGCCGATAAATTAAAATTAAATATAATAAAATAGCTACTGTAGTTCAACCTTCAGAGATAAACATTTAATATTGCGGACTTTTTATAGTTTTTTTAAAGGACAATATTTTGTTTTTATGTATGTCATAAGATTGAGTCAGCGCTCGTTATGTAAGCGTTTAGGAAGCTCATTTTAGGCGACTTTTTCTTCAAAAAACATAATTCTTTGTTGCCTAGCAATGGTTGATTAGCAACGGATAAAATAACATGGCAAAATAAATTGCATGTCAAAATTGAAAAATATTTTAATATATTAGTATATATCAAGAATATTACAAACATGAGAAATAAAAAGTAACCTATGGTCATCCCAAGACCCTCAAGTATCTCTGTATGAAATTTTAGCACAATCGGGTCAGCGGCTTGGCCCTGATTGCTACACAGACAGACAGAGTTACTTTCGAATTTATAATACAGGTATGGTGGATGTTGTTTAACAAAATTTGTACTTGTGCTACAAGAGATAATTTGTGCAACTGTTTTATTAAATTGGCTAAATCTTTAGTTTCCGATGTTTTGTTGTTCGATATAGGTTGTAAAAATATAATTTGTATGATGAAAGAAAAAAAGTGGAATTGTATGATGATAAATAACACCGTGATTTCAAGATTTAGAATTTTCCTATGTAAGCTGATTTCATGTCTAGAACTAATAATATTAGGAAAATGTGAAATGGAGAATTATATTATTTATTTTTTTCTAATATTTTGTTTTTTTTTTATCCATATCTAAATCAAATAAAATTAAATTAAATCAGCACAGCAGGTTAGGCAGAGGGAACATATTGTTAAGACACTCCGTTTTCCGCTTTCCGCCGAGTTCTGGTGGCACTGCGTATTGAGTGGCGGAACTCAACGCCGCTCTTTGCCTCGACACCAGAGCGAAGAAAATGAAAATATAAATGTAAATAAATATTTCATCTCCTCGAGAGGGGATCGAACCCACAACCAGTTGATATTACAGTCGCACTTTGTGCTCCTGCGCCACAACTGGCCTCATTATCCATACCATCATTATTTATACCTATCTAGGTAGCAGTGGCGTAGCGAGCGTAACTCGCGCCCGGTGCAAAATATCTTTTCAGCGCCCCCCAAACGAACATCATATAATATATATATATAAAATATAATCTCAATTTAATAAATAAATATAGTAAAAAACAATAAAAAGACGAAATGTATGTAAGATGATATATATGGTCCTTAAGTATGAAATTGGCGGTTGGTACGGGAGGGGCAAAAAGTCGAATATTTTGTAATATAATATATTTATTTAATCAAAGTGGGAACCTTTATTATCTATGCACTTTTGCCATCTCATAAGTAGTTTCATTTTCGGTCCGGTCGGTTTCATTCATTGGTCCCTTTACTAAAAAAAACCATTCGGGCGGGAATCAATAAAATCTTTGAAGGCAGTTTGGACTACCCCATCGGAGTTGAATTTGTTCCAAGAAGTTATCTAAATTAAAAAAAATGGTAATCTCTTGTCGGGTCGGGGGAGTACGGTGGTATCTTAGATATTCCAATTGAAGTTCTTTTAATTTGGTAGCCGCCTGTTGTGCAGTGTGGTATTGCGTTGTCGTGAAGCAGAAGTGGCGTAGTGCGATTGACCAGCCTCCGTTGTTTAGCAGCTAGCCTTTCCATCATTGTTTGCAATCGCTTACAATAGATGTCTGCCGCAATCATCTGGCCAGATTTGAGAAAACTATACCGGCACTAGTCCAGCAGAGGCTTACAAGTAGGTATTTTTTTTGGGTCAATTTTCGTTTGGGGCAGGATTAATTTGGCTTGCCAAGATCCAGCCATTGCGATGTGCGCTTCCGATTATCATAGAGATTCCACTTTCCATCACATGTAATGAGTCGATTTAAAAACCCGTCATTATTGTGTCGGTTAAGTGCAGCAGTTGACGCGTATTTGCTAGTTTGCTTTAATCAATTCGTGAGGTACCTTTCAAGCTTAATCTTCCTTATTTACTTAAAGTTGATTAAAACAGTTTTATCACTAACACCGCAGCCTGCAGCAAACTCGGACATGGTTCGCTATGGGTCCGCTTCCACAATAGCCTTCATTCTGAATTCTTCCGGACAAGCCCGAGTCGACCTCACCCACCGAGGGTTCCGATCAAAAATTGAAGGACTTGAGCTTTTTCTAAAATTCAGTTTCCAGTACATAAAAAACGTAAAATATAGAAGCTTGTAACTCCACGTTGAAACTGTTAACCTGATTTTGATAAAATTTTACTCGAAATATACCTATGTATATCTCAAGCTCAAGTAATTATTATTGCTCAAACTAAATTAAAATCATCCGAATTCATCTTTATACGGACTTTAGAATAGTTTTTAGATTATATCCTGAAGTAAGGTATCTAGAGATATTTACTGTAGAGACTTCAGCTTTGGACAGATATGTTCGTGTAAATGTTGTTTTTTTTATTTGTCGGGGCAAATTTTGTTGTAAGTAAAATTTCTAGGGTAGGTAGGCACCAGACTATTCTTTACAGAGCTTGTCCCATCGTTGATCGTAGATATGTGAAAATTAATTTAAATTTGCTGAATGAACATACATAGTCAGGAGTGATTTGAAGTGCCACTCTCAGCTTTGGACAACATCTTCTTTCTTATACGAGATTATAAAAGTAAGCAATTCTAATGGGGTTTTAGGTTCAATTTCTTTTCTTCTGTCGAGAAACATTATGCAATCCCTATTTCACCTAAATTCACCTAAATTTTTACAACTTTTTTCAAGATCGTTATCAACATTATCCTTGTTAATCCTTGTTAAATAAACTTAAACGTCTAGTAGAAATCCAAATTTGAAATTAGACCTTAATTTCAAATTTGGATATCTACTATATCTTTGATATCTCTAAGTCGTGTAAATCGTGTACATATTTCCTATTGGAGACGATCAAGATTGCTTTTCATAACATGAAAAATTTCACTTGTAGCAGAAAGCCAATTCTTCAGATATTTAGCGGTGTCTTACACGTGTTATTATATGAATATCTTATTTCGCAAAGAGACTTCGTTTTTTCTGTTAGTCTGGGAATATGCCGATTGAGTAAGACTGCCGAAACAAACATGTTAGCACCGGTGTCAGCTCAGGAGCACATGAACGGAGCACTAAAGGAGAGATGCCGTCTGGCCCGCTCGACTTGTGGATGTCCAAAGAAGAAAGACCTCCCCTAATAGCCTTTTGGTTGAACTTAACCTTAGGCATTGAGTTCTGGCACCGCGGAATGTTCGGCGGCGTTGTTCCTTGGTCATCTAAAGTGCAAGGTGCGAGGCAAAGAGAGCGCCCAGGAGATTGGATTTCTCTTTCGCCGTATGGACCAAGGTGTCATTTCCTGTGCGTAATGGCGGAAGTAGAGCGAAGGCTGGTTAAAGTTGACAAGTGAGAGCCTTTGAGAGCGCCCAAAACTGATGAGTTCCGGGCGGGAAGCTCTCAAGCTTCTCGCCGATTTTGTCAATATGCTCGGACCTTGCTCTGGCAATTTGCCACTTCAAGAACCTAGAGGTTCGGTTATACTTCCGCTTTAAGGCTTTCACCTTCGGATCCTTAGTAACCAGTGCCTCGGCCCAGATTTGATATGCCTTGCGTTTGCTAAAGACGTATCAAACCAAGGCTATGACTTGCTATGGAATCGGAGGAAAAAGAGAAGCAAACCGGACCTCAGCGATAAAATAAGTAAAATGTACTCATCCCATCTTAATCTGCTGACATCCCAATCTCTTTCGTGTGTTCTCCACACAATGTGATATTGGCGAATTGATTTTATGCTTAACTGGCACGCTCGGAACACCATAATAAAAGAACAGAACAGTGATTTAGGAAAATATAAATATTGTCCGTAGGCAAAATATCCTAGGTAGACAAGGCGCAGAGCTAAGAGCCATCTCCTCAAAGTCGTCCATGTATATATCCGCTATTACTGGGGACACAGGCGAACCCATAGCAATGCCATCTATTTGTAAATAGAATTCTTGATTGAACATTAGATATCCAGATGTGAGGCAATGTTCTAAAAGTTCAAGATATTCCATAGGCAATATTGTTTTCCTCTAGCTTCCGCTTGACAATTCTGATGCAGTCCTCAATGGGTATACTGGTGAACAGCGACTGGACATCAACACTGACCATGGTTTCATTGTTAGCTAGCTTGAGACCTTTCAACCCGTAAGAATCCTTGACATAAGATGTTGTGTAGCCACGCACTTTAGCGACATGTTGAGCCAGCTTATACGTCGACGTATCGATTTGACTGACTATTGGTCGAAGAGGTACATCTGTTTTGTGTATTTTTGGTAACCCATACAACTTTATAGGTCTTACACAGGTAGGCACGAGAGATTTAATGTCAAGATGTAATGATTTCGCGTGTTTTTTGATTAAATCGGATGTCTTTTTAAGTATATTTGTTGTAAGGTCTTTGTCAACAATTTTATAAGTTTTTTGATCCGATATTAATGATGACATTTTTTCAGTATACTCTTCGGTGTCTAGTATAACCGTCGCGTTACCTTTATCGGCTTTGAGAACTGTTATATCCTCGTTTTTTCGTAGCTTACTAAGAGCCCGAGATTCATCACGAGAAAGCTATTTTTTATCCCGAAATTTTGCTGGGTCGGAATTTACGCTGGAAAGTTGCATTTGTCCTGCGCGAGTACTTATCGCCTACCTAAATATTTTTTTTTAAATATCCATAAATTACCAAAAGCCTTGACTTAAATTACGATTAACTTAGTTAACTTAGTACATTACAGTATATAGATAACCATACTAAAATAATAATAATTATTGTACCATTAAATAAATATTCGTATAGTTCAAGTGGGAGAAGTGGGAGGCGCTAGTTTTTAATAAAACAATGAAAATTATATGTTTTGGAATATTAATAATTAGCTAGTCACTTTTACAGGGTGGAAGTTTACGGGACAGCATGTAGGGTAAAATATTTCAAACCTTACCTAAAGAACCTTTTTCATTTTTGGAAAAATTTATTATATTTTAATTGTATTAGATTAAATTTATTATATATTTTTTTATATAGTACTTAAAACTGGTTTCAGTTAAAGTGGTGATGACAAAAAAGCTTTGAAGTTCCATGACGCTCACGGTCGTGGACCTTGTGGAATATACAAAATATATAAGCCATAGCCATGTTTTAGGATAACAGTGTTTTTGAAATTTCACGACACTGGTAGTTAAGGGGAAATATTTTTAGGTCTTGTAGAAAAGAGCGAAAAGTTATATATCCAAATGAAATAAATTTATATGAAAGTTTACATAAAAAAATGTCATAAAAATCAAACATGTTTTTTTTTCTATATAAAACATATAGATGTGCAAAAAGTACACACCTAGTTGTTACACATTCATATTATAACAATACCAAAAATCGTATAACAAAAATATATGCAGGTAATGAACTAAGGATTATTTGCGGCCTAGGACATGTGCAAGTAATTAGGACAGTGACGTTCTCATTTTTGATGCACAAAAGTGACTAATAATTTGAATTAATAATTTAACTAACTATTGGTGGTTTTTAAAGATTTTTATCTCTATTTCGTCTTCATCTAAATGCCCACGCGATTTGTTACCAACGCCAAAACTATTTTTAAAGGTTTGATTCCTAGGTAAGATGTGCTGACCATTATCAGCCAATGATTTTTTTCGAATTATTACCTATGGGATGGATTACGGTGCTCTGCCTCCTGCAGTAATGAAGACATAGCGTTTAGAAAGGTGGAACTCAACGCCGCTCTTTATTTTGTCAGAGCAGGGAAATAAAAAACTATGTGTTTTTGATTTAAATATTTTTAAAGTAAAATTTACGTACACTACACACGATAGGTACACTCGGTCAGCTTGTGTACAGACAGAACGATCTAAGGACATATCGGGAGTCGAACTGCCTAGACCCTATAATTTTTAGAGCCTATAAATATAACTGATTTGGACACCCTTACTCTAATATTCAAACCCCTCGTGAGGTTAGGGATGCGTTCTTAAAGTGATGCCAGGACTGCTTATGCAGATGCAACTAAAGGAAAATTATGTGTAACCCATATTACAGAAAACAAAATAAAACTTAACATGCTATTTTGATTTTTTAAGTATCTTTATTTAAAAAAAGGTAACAAATATAAAAAAATAAAATTCTAAATTAAAAGATAACGTTAAAGTTATTACAATATTTAAGCAAGGAAAATGAATTGTAAATGCGGTACATAAAGAAAAAATGACTAATAAGATATTATGATAAAAATTGTCATACATCGAGTTATCGAGAAATAATAGAAGAATAGCAAAGACGGAACATTTAAATATATATATATTATGCTGACGCTTTGATAAGACAAGTCGCAAAATTTCGTAACAATAATATTTATTTAATTAATTTCATCATAGAGATAGATAAATATTTAATCTCACTTTTATTATGAGTACCATCCGTACTTTTTGCAAAATATTTTCCATTTAATAATATAATCTCCCCATGTAAATGATTAATTATTAAGCTTAAAGATAATTAACACGTAGGGGAACAGAAGGCAAAACGGAATATGCAGTTAAAACAGAACTGGATTGTTGGAAAGTTACTTCCAGAATTTTAGTGATCATTATTTGATGAGAAGCACAATTTAATTAGTTCCTTAGGCATTTTTCGCCGTCAGTGTGCATGAACTTGTCATGCATCACAATATTTTTTTATCACAGTAAGTATTTTTCTCTAATGGCAAATGATGATAACTAAGATGGTATACTAACTAATTTAAAATATCACAAAATAAAAAATATTAAAAAGACTAAACGGACTCGGGCCAGAATGACTAGTGTTTTGATATTACATATTTAAGCAAAAGAAAAAATATAAGATGTGGAAAAACAGTCCTAATAATATCGTTGAAACAGCAAAGCAAAGAGTTTGAACCAGAATCTAAACTTAAATATAAATAGGTATAATATAAGCAAAAGGTAAAAAGAAAAAAAAACAACCGAAGAAGAGAAAAAGAAGAAAGGAGGATAACTCATCGTCTAATGAGAGAGACGAGGTTACGGAATGTTTTTATTACTCTCATTTCTTTTCATAATCAATCGTAGGATGGGTGGGTGCAGTGCTTCATTGGTCTCTTGCATAGGATTAACACTTAGAAGTGTCGTATTGACAACGACTATAAAGATGCAAAAGTTGTCTCCGAAAAATATTCCCTGGATTTGTCTACAATAAATTATTAACGAGTCCATTTTGTCGAATCCTAGCTATAATTTATTAATTACGTGGATTTTGCTAATTTATACTATTTTGCTTTCGATTCCCCTTCATTGAATTGGAGTACCAATTCAATTTTAAAGCGCTTGTGATGTAAACGTTTTTCTTAACTATAATATGCTTATTTTAGGAAAATATAATGTACCTAATATTATACTAATAACTAATATTCATGATCGAAGGTAACATTGCCATATTTTTTTTGAATCTGCTCACAATTCATGTTTCGGAATCGACCGTGGTGGTCGAAATTGCTCCATTGTTGTAATGCATTGTGTAGGTTAGAACCAGGGCTTTGTGTGGATTGGACATCTTTAGCCCCGACAATCAAATAGTCTGGTCTCATATAGCCTCTTCGGACCCCTTCATCGAGTAACATTCTAGTTCTATTTAGCTGAAGATCAGTCACTCTACTATGGTGTGGCCTCTCTTCCCTGTAATCTCCTAAAAAAAATTAATTGTTAATATTGTTATGATATTAATATTAACAACAATAATGACATATTTTTTTAAATGTCATCCTGGTGAATTAGTATTATTAATAAGCTTCAAGATGATGAAGATCCCGCACACAGTGGGGTAGGCAAAGGGAACCTAGTGTTAAAACACTTCGTTCCCCACTGTTAAGTGGCGGAACTCAATGTCGCTCTTTGCCTCGACACCAGAGCGAGAAATAAAAACATAAATTTTAAATAAATATTACATCTTGAGTGGGGTCGAACCCAAAACCAGTCACGTTTACACACACACTTTTCAATAAATAAAAAAAAAATGTTATTAGTAAAACAACTTGTGATTTAATAATATTTTTACTATGTTAGTAACCTAGCAGATTATATAAATATTAATTATCAATTAGAAAAACAAATTTCGGTTCGCCGGTACAAGTGATATTTTAGTGTCCTGTCCTTATTTCTATGCCACTGTGGCACAGCGAGACTACATCTGACAAAATAATGCAAACGATAATTTGGGATCGATTCTCATTTAAATTATTTTAAAATAAGGTATTCGGTTTTGTGAAACAAATCGCGGTTAGGTTCTACAACAAATAATTAATATCTTTTAAAATCTGTAGCCAAATTAAGCCTTCATATTTTTTCCCTTGTGTAACCAAGGAAAAACTTGAAGCGCGCGCATTACTAGCGGCCATCGGGAGCCATGTGGGTTCAATCCCCGTTCTAGAATAGATTTTCCTCGTTCCACTTCTCGTAGAACGATGTTTTTTTAATTGCTATACGCCACAGACATTTTTGCTTTTTGTAAAATTTGAAGTGAAGGACCTTTGAAGTGATCGGTCTATAGTTTGAAAAATAGGACGATGTTGATGTTGAGATTCACTACTCAACATGTGATGTACCTATATGCCGAATACAATGTGAAACTTTCATTATTGGTCAGTCAGAGAAAAAGTTGTGATATGCATAGGATTGGATTTACGTGCCCTTCTAAAAGGACTTTACATTACAGATGGTAAATGTCCCACTGTAATGTTATTCTATGCCTTTGTTAATATTATTCGAGACGAGCTGAGCTTTGTGTTTGTGTGTAGTAATCACCAAAAGTATAGCAAAAAAAAAAAAACTATAAAATATGAAATCATCAATTAAAAAAAATATTTGACTACGATTATTTTGCTTTTCTGATTGCTGGTCATATACATTTTTGTACAGTGATCGTGCCAACTTTTTCTTTTATTTTAATAAATCGAAGAAAAAAATAAATATTAAGATTTAACACGTGACGGTGCTACCAGTGTAATAGGTGTAGTTACGTTAAATAAGGGCTTCAATCACAGATGCGAAGCTCAGCTTACACCTCGCGGACAAAAGGTACATATTTACACTATCACATATCATAGCATATCTTTTTTTAAAAAAGAAAATTATCATGTCGTACTATACCTATGAAATAATAAATTAATTAACTTGAGCCTGGCTGTCGATGACGTTAAATATAAATATAAAATAAATTAAACATTACTCACCAATAAATGCAATGCCCAAAGAGCACCTGTTGTAGCCAAAGGTGTGTGCTCCTTCTTTGTTCCAGCCGCGTCCTTCGTACACGCGTCCGTCATTGCCAACTATAAAATTGTATCTGGAAACCAATAATTAGGTATGCTCTCTGTAATAAATATTGAATAGGTACCGATTTTAGTACTACCGGGGCCATGGGGCGAGATTTCTATAAGGTCGGGGCTAAAATATTTTCGTATTATTCTTACAAAATAAAATATATTTTTCAAGGTATATTTTTTTATTTATTTATAATATGTATGTGTGTGTATAGATGAGTGCGGTCTGGCGGTATAATGGTGGAACACCACGGCCTTCCTATCCATCCATGGCAAAAGCTCATAGTGGACGATTCCTTTCCAATCCCACCATACACATAGCATCACTTTGTTCCGAGTCAGGCCGGGCTTTACCACGGTCTTGTCCATGCATCGACCATGATTTTATTCGCACATTCTTATCGTATTATTAGTAGTATTTAGTAGAGTATTCTCATTTTTTAAGATATTTTTTTTTTCTTGTACCAAGACTTTCGTAAATGACGTAAAACTGTTTTATTATCAACATCCAGTTCTTCAGCAATGTCGTAGCTACTAATATGTCGATCTTGACTCAACGTAG
>DWLH01000504.1:0-19736 GCA_018249795.1 Heliconius telesiphe telesiphe
TTTGGAGGCATTGCGTGTTGAGTGGCAGAACTCAACGCCGCGCTTTGCCTCGACACCAGAGCGAAGAAATGGAAGTATAAATTTAAGTAAATATTTCATCTCCTCGAGTGGGGATCGAACCCACAACTAGTCGATTTTACAGTCACACCCTGTGCCACTGCGCTACGACCGGCCTCAGCTAATAATATATGTAACTAATTTAAAAACTGTACAGGATTGGACATTAACATATCCAATTATTACAGTTATTTTACAAGGAATATTATGACTCATTACCCAAATCAATAATTTAATATTTGAGGCTGTTTCTGAAGCAGTATATTAAATTATTAACTCACATCAGCACATTTAACAGAGCTTTAAAAAACATAACATAGGTAAAAAGAACGTAATATTATAAAAATATATACGTATAATAAATAATTAGCTTTATGTATATTTTACAAATCAAATATCAACATTGGTCGTATTTTTTAGTTCGAAACAATCAATAAAAAAATATTTATAAAAACAAAAACCCCGACTGCATAAAATTGCATTAGTCGGGACCTCTTAAAATTACGTAGGGTTCCTGGTAAAAAATTTATTGATTGAAGAATTACTAAATTAAAATAATTATTTTCACTAAGTCCAATGGCGTCCCCCAGCCGCCATGATTGTTTTTTTTAACGTCACCGATTTAAGAACACTTGGGCTGTTCATACGAATCTATCGATACCTCAATTAAGTAAATCCGTTCAGCGGTTCTGGAGATATGAGGTAATAAAGAATATTACATACATACAAGATACGCGCGAAAAACATAACCCTTCCTTAGCAGTCGAGAAAAACTTATAGAAATTACGATAATGTCGCAAAAAAATCATATTAAAATATTACAGATTAAAGTAATAAAAACTCATATTAGAAGTCATTTTAGTTGTCTATCAATTCTGCTTATTAAATCAATAACCATGTAGTTTAAGCGGGCGAAGCCGCTGGCGAGCCGCTTGTTATAAATATAGGTTACTTTAGGGCTTGTTCGCAATGAACAGATTAATCCTAGGTATGTCTACATTGTTATAGAGAATATTAATATATTAATAATCCCAAGATTGTAAGTAACGATAAAACATCTGATTGTAAGTAATAAAAAAGAGCATTCAAGTTGTATCGTTTAGTTTATGCCTACGAAGGCTAAGTGGGAAAAGTCGCCATTATTATTTTATAACTTATCAACATTTACCAGTAAATGACTTTCGAGCTACCAAGACTGTTATGAGAAATTGTGTTGCGAACGAGCCGCCATTACCTTTATGTCATTTGAAGCTGAGGGAACGTCCGAAGAAAGTAATAGAATATCAATAATATATTTTATAATGGGTATAGTTAATTAGCGTTTAATAGCTTTACGACTTATGTACGTACTTATGAGCAGCCCGGGGTTTCGCTCACTACTAGATTACAATTTAATGTCCGCATCTTATCAACGCGTATCTCGTGTTTTATTACACACTTATCGCAGAAAGTTTCGTGTTTACATTGTAATTTCAAATGTCAAAAGAAGTGTTAATAATATTTATATTGATCGATTTTCAGTTTCGTCACTCATTAAAGTTCACTTGCTTGGCAGTTAAAAAATAAGTTACTTTTTTACAATTTTTATATATGCCTATAACAACTTGTGTTACTTTCATATATTTTGTCATACTTATGACGTTTATCTTATCTACTTTTTCCATTAAGCCGCTGCATTAGTTCAGTTGCATTAATTAATGCGCAGAAGCTGCGCCCACGCATCGCGTAGAAAGTTTCGTAGGGCCTGTAACTGTTTACAGCTTGGATTTGCAAATTGATTACGATTCTGTTTGTAAACATAAAGACTACTTGCCCTTTCTATTTATTGCTTATTTTGTTATATTATGTATAGAAAGTTTAATGCTGTAATGTGTAGATATGTGCCATATTTGTTACTGCTTTAGGTTAATTAATAGATTATGATTAAGAGTAACACGAAAGATTCGAACTCTAACCGCAAATCAAGTCAAAGCTTAATTGTTATAAAGTAGCCACGAAACTACTCATGGAAAGCGTCAAGTTAGCACATAATCTTTTTATTGCAAAAACATACGTAATTATCTACATGGTTACTTTGTTTTGTTTTCCAAATAATGCAAAAAATTTAAGGAGTTTCATGTATTATTGTATTTACACTCTTAACTGTATAACTTTAAAAGCGCACATACAACGCACTTATCAGGGTAGGCAGAGGGAACCTAGTGTTAAGACACTCCATTCCCCACTTTCTGCCGAATTCTGGAGGCATAGCGTGTTGAGTGGCAGAACTCAACGCCGCGCTTAACCTCGATACCAGAGCGAAGAAATGGAAATATACATGGAGTGGGGATCGAACCCACAACCAGTCGGTTTTTCAGTCACACCTCGTGCCGTTGCGCCACGACTGACCTCTGAAGTATTTATTTTAAGGAGTTGTTCATACTGTACTACTTATCAGCAAAATAACGGCAAACGGCTACGGTAATGACTTCTTAATATATTATATTGAATTGAAATATCTGCTTAAGATAGCGTTTCACAAAAAAAACATAAATTAGTTTTAATGCTTCATGCATCTCTATCATACCTCTCTATCGAATCAATAAACATATGAACACTCATACAAAATGTCATTACGTCACGATAGTCAGTTAGAGTAGGTACAACCAGTGTCATCAAGTTCTGTTTGTAAATATGATAGTATCGGTCACGCAAAGCAGTTATTAAAATAGTTTTTTTATTCGTAGAAAGTTATAAACGACTTTGGCTTTATACACGAAGGTGTTATGAAAATTACTCGGCGCATTACACTGAATGTATTATGCGATAAAACTTTAAAAGCGCACATACAACATCAAAGGTATAAGATATAAGATAATCTCGACATTACTTAGTTGCAATCCAATGTGGTACACCCGTTATCTTGCAACGATAATTCTTACAGCCTCGGACGAATTTGAAAGTGGAAAGTTCTATCTAATCAGGATGCGGAGGCTTACTCATCGTCCAAATTATGAATCATTGTACTCAGTACAGTGTACGTGCCAGCTATTGGCCGACATCTCATTGTGCACTGTGACGCAACCCAAAAGGTGACCGCTCTTAATTCGTTGCATAAAAGTATTACTAATACAGACAACCGTAGACCACTTTCTACTCTAAACTTGATTAAGCCATTATCGCTATAAAATAGCTTATTGTAGTCAACCGATTATAAGAACGGTAAGTACGTTTTATCCTAGTGAATCACCATTATCAGCTCGATATCGATCCGATTTTATCGATAAAAGTGAAAACGGTATCGGTGTTGCATTGTGAGTTTATAACGGTTTATTATCGGCGCCCTTATACGGACAACGCTTTGATTGGTATCTGACGAAAAGTTTACGCGCTACCGTTGTTCGTTTAAACGGTTGCATATATTTGAATTTAAATTCTTTAGAAATTGACTCGTATCTATTTATCGGGAAACTCTTAACTGTATAATATCATAGAAGATTTTGCTATTCTGTTATTGTCATCGTTTACATTTATAGTATGCCTATCTTTTATGATTATTACTAATTCTAATGCTACCAGTGAACGAATAAAAGGTGAAATTGAGTAGAAGTAATATTAGCTTGCATAATTGCTTCAACTTACCGTCCAACAATAATCATTAAGAGGTTATATATATAGCTATTCTGAATTAAACTAAATTGTGTTGCGAATAACTTTCCACAAGGCTCGGAGCGAATTTCACTACCACAAACTCAATTTATTACTATGATTTTGACAGATTGAGTTAATAAAGCGGCGACCTAAATAGATCATATGTTGTGTTTGTAAAACATTTTGGTAATCACAGTTAGTATGAAAACTAGAACCTATGAAAACTAGAAGTTGGGGTATTAATGGTTGATCTCGTCACTTCGTGGCCAGACGTGCGCATTAACATATTAACAAGGGAGAAATTAGTATATAGTAGCATACTTGAGATATGTTTAACTGAAAGCAAAGATGTTTCCAAATATTTATTCATATAAGCGTTAAAATATACGAATTATTATTCATTATTATTATATTTCTCAATTGAGAACGGATAATATTTATCGCTAAATTGTTGAATCTTGTTGCCACAGAACGAGGAAAAGAAAATAATTAGGGGGAACGGATAGGCATCGAACCCACAACTGTCACCATTACTTTCAGACACTGTGCCGTTGCGCCACGACGGACACTTTCTGTCGTTCCCACTATAATTGTGGAAATAATTGAAAATTAAAAAAAATACAAGATACATAATATTGTTTATCGATGAACTCAGTAGGACATACGCTTCACTAAACTTTATGATTTTACAACTCCTTTTACTGTCGCTTCGACGTAATGTCTCTGTCGGAGATTGTTTTAGAATCATTTGCAACAAACTAGCTTGTTATCGCAACCACTGATACCACTGATTGTGTGATTTATGAGAATTAACGCTTTGAAATATGATACTGCTACGGCAGTTTTCTTGTACCCGGCCTCGTTTCTGGGTTAGTATTATCTTTTGTTGCGAAAAATAGTATTAATAAATAGTTATTTAGTTATTTATATAAAATATAATTTATTTATAAAAACTATTACCTATTTATTACATTTACTACATATACTTGATGATAATGTCAATTTAACTATTTCTGTATAGCAGAAAGAAAAAAAACAATAAAATACACGAATAAAATACTATTGATAGTGAAGATAAAGAATCAATTATTTTAAATGTTAATCGTCAATGATTTGAACTTCCTTTCATGACTTGCAAGTCACGAGCCGCTAGATTATTTAACAAAGTCACGTGCTGCCTGTATTTTTGAAGTGGGTAATTATACACTGAATCTGTATTTTATAATAAATTATGTTTATGTATGTATGTTTAATATGTATTTTTGATGTAAGTAGTTTATATAAACATTTAATTTATTGGTTTTTCACTTTTGACAGTATAGACATAAGTGTTAATGTTATTAGGAACACACGTCACATTTTTTAACTGATCTTTAAAAACATGACAGTAATATTTTAAGTAGTTATATGAAAAAAATGCGTATAGTAAAAGTTCTGAGGTAATTAGGAGCCTAATTAATCTCCATATTCTATACTGTATACAAAAAAATGAAATCTTACCTTTTTCATATAACATTTTGTAAATGTTTTTTTTTATTTATTAGCTTCTAATACATATAGCAGGTTAGCCACACCTTGTAACTTGGTGTTAAAACACTTTTGTCCTCAGTTTTCACTGAATTCTCTTATATAATATAACATAACATAACATAATAAAGATTATACTAAGCGAATATTTAATATCGTATAATTTTATTGTTACTATAAATAAACGCAGTTCTAGCGCTTCTGTCCATATTTATTTACTTTAACTAGCTGAGCGGACAAGTGAGAGATTTGTCAAAACCCACGCCCAACGTTCAATCACTGTGCATAAGCCACGGCCTGTTTATTATTAGTTATTGCTGCACAATCATTTATATTTTAAATATTTCTTATAGATCATTTTAATGTTTTCTTTGAAAATTGTATGGATTTTGACATGCTTTGTGCTATCAGTAATACTTAAGCAAGCTCACCACTAAAACTATGCAACGTAAAAAGATAAAATTTGGCTTGTAATGCCCTCGAGGTGTGTTGCGGAGCACTGAGAGAGGATTTACTAAAATTCCTGTGGAAACGCGCAAGAACGGGTTTTTTTACCACACTAACTATATTGCTCCTTGTAAAGTCTAAAATAAAAGTCATAAATTGATATCGAACTTAAAATTTTCCAGTTTCGCTGTATGTTTATTTTATTATATTAAATCAGCTTCACGCTGAATCCCGTACACAGCAGGGTAGGCAGAGGGAACCTAGTGTTAAGACACTCCGTTCCCCACTTTCTGCCGAATTCTGGAGGCATTGTGTGTTGAGTGGCAGAACTCAACGCCGCGCTTGGTGTCGACACCAGCGCGAAGAAATGGAAATATAAATTGAAATAAATATTTCATCTCCTCGAGTGGAGATCGAACCCACAACCAGTCGGTTTTACAGTCACACTTTGTGCCGCTGCGCCACGACTGGCCTCATTTTATTTTATTAAATTGAAAATATTTTAAATTCACGATATAAATATCAATTATTTAATGTGTGTGTACCACAATTTTACATTTAATCTTTAGGAAAATATTTATAGGTGTACATTTTCAAAATGTTAAACAGCTCGTTAGCTGCTGTTCACTTGAGACGTGCCAGTCACCTATCTGTGTTCTGTTCATTTTAAACTAAGATGTATAGCATTGATAATATTCACTTAGCATAGAAGAAATTGTGATTTGAAATTGTATCTTGAATAAACGATTTTCTTGTAAACATAAACAATATAAGCTATAAAAAGATAATTATATGCATTTTGTGGCTGTAAATATTCGCGTCCAGTATCTTGAAAGATGTATACTACACCTAATTCCCCTTATAAGGTGTTAGTATAGCTAATAATAAATATATGGTGAAAGTGTTATATACTTATAGCTCAAAAGTTTTATTATGTCTTGTTGCAAATAAGTTGACGAAAAAAAGTTGGCGCTATTGTAGAATCAGTTGTGTCTGCTAGACTGCATATTTTGATTGGCATATCAAAATATAAAAAATGTTAACGCTTTTCCAGTCTAATTATATGGACTAACTCAAGTATGCTTAGATGAAAATTAAAAATAAAATTTTAACTTACTTTAATCTCTTTGTCTACTAAGCCTAAGTGCGTGAAGATTCCCTTCAGTATATTCCCTATATTGATCTTTTTATTACTAGTACGATAATGAATATTTCTTATTATAATAATCTCCTCGTGTGTTCATAATAGAGGGGACAGCCAATACGTTAATGTCAACTTTGTCATAAGACATTTACGAGTTTACGAACCGTGACATGCGCACGGTCCTGTCGCAAATTCAAATGATTATAGAGTGCTCCACTGCAAAGAAACTACAAAAAGCTATTTCCTGGGCATCCATCATTTTATCTTGCTTTAAATCTTTACAAATATTATTAATGTGTATATTTTTATATTCGTCTAGTTTACGATTAATATTTTGATCTACATAATTTTTTTTACTTATGATGACAAATTGTCTTAAAAGATGCATGATAAATTTGGAAGTTGGAAAACTATTTATTTATTTTATGTATTCAAATTTCCGATATTCACCTACGAAAACATACTTCGGCACTGAGAGACTGCCAGTGAGGAAAATTACAATTTTAAAATGCTCATTCACGCTCAACAGTGTGTAATGCTCTCGTCACTAATATTTATGCTTTGAAGGCAGTCGTGGCGCAGGGGCACAAGGCAGTGACTCGGAAGAATGAATTATTATTTATTAACATTTTCATTTCTTCGCTCTGGCACCAAGGCAAAAATTCGGCACTTACTTCCGTCACTCAACATGCCTCAAAAAAATCGGCGGAAAGTTTGGGATCGGAGTGTCCTAACACTAGGTTCCTTCTACTTAACCTACTATATGCGGGATACAGCGTGAAACTGTATATATACTAACATTTTCGTTTCGGTCAAAGATCGCGCCGTACTGCTTTTTTTACTCTATGATAATTTCATTACCTGCGTTTTCCCCACACATTTTGTAATACGCTGTATAATCGCTTTCATATTGGATCATTGTCATACGAGTCATTATTCTGCTAATGCACTTTCTCTCCTTTTGTTCGGTTTTTTTTGAAACGTCATAACGTCAGCTATCTATCAAGCAAAGCACTTTCTTATCTTGGCATCGATACGGTATTGTTCTCAGATGTGTTATCGGAGTTCATTGACTTCTTATCGTTAGAAAAAATACCATTGAAATAATAGAATTATAAGCATTCAATAGACGTTATATAAAATTTAATTAATAGACCGGACAATAGTGCAAGTGAACGCTTCCATTTATATATTTTTTATTTTTTTTATTAGTATTTATTATCTGTGTCTTAGTTGTTGGATAATTTATAATCTATAATTTGGAACTGCAAGTATAAAAAGTTGAAGAAAGAAAATGTTTGAGCGTCAATATGTTTCTTTCTTTATGATTTTTTTAGTTCATCATATAATTTTGGAGCCAATATCTTTACGTATTGTTACATAAATACTTTTATACTTTTTTACCTTCCTTGATAGTAATTTTTTAAGAAAATTTCACTTTTATTATTACAAAGAATCATTCGTATGTGGAAAGTGAAATAAACATATATAACAAATCTGCTATGCGCATAATGCGTTTATAATAATATTATAATGTTAGTATGAATTTGTAAAATATAAATAAAAGTATTTTTTACGTTAAATATTTCGTTGATTTCGCTTCTCCACACGCAGTGTTTCAAAATGGCAAATAGTCAATACCGGAGTGTCTTGACACCAGGTTTTTTCGAACCTACTTCCCTATATGCGGGACAAAGCTATAAAAATAATTTCTATAGTCTGCAGACTTTTGTAACAGTAAGCCTCTACCTTCTGTAGAGTAAAGCGTAAACGATTATTGCGGCTGTCAGATTTAGCACTTTATTGTGCTTAGAATTGAGAAAGTCTACAATAACCTTTATTTATTCTGCAGTTTATAGTGAAAGGTAATTTTATAATATTATTTCATGTGCACTTCTTACAAAGTTTTCTAAAATTTTTGTGATCATAAACAAATTTTAATCGCTCTATTATAAAATATTGTACGGTCTGCACTTAGCAGGGTAAGCCGTGGGAACCTGAGAACCTAGTGCTAAGGCACTCCGTTCTCCATTCAGACACTTCCGTTCGCTACTTCTCGCCGGTTTCTTGGGACGTTCCGCCCTTGGCAACAACGGCCTCGTGTTTAATATTAGTGATTCTTAAATAATCTAGCCTATCAGTTAAACGTAATATTATGTTATATTGTCTTGTTATGTATTCTCTACGTTTACACAGAGAAAATAAATATTATATTAAAAAGAAAACGTTAATAAAAATAAATTGTTTATTTATTGAAAACATAAAATTTAAAAACATATTATCCTCTTCACATTATTAATAAAAATAGCTATTATACTTTACCATAAATAGCAACAGCTGTAAATTCAATATAAATTTGTATGAGGTACTTACGCATTTAATTTTATTTCTTCAAATTATACCATTGCGGGATGCCATTGTAAATATAAGTATAAATATCTATAATTATTTTTAATGCAGTCGATCGTTTTACTGTGTTTCGATAAAAAAAAAACCATTGTACTAGCTTTTTATGTTCGTAAATAAGTGTGATGATTCCATTTCGCTCGAATGGAACAACTTCCGCGCATTCACGCTTCGCCTTGAAAGCATCGGCAACAAGGTGTTGACATCTCAACTGATATGCTCTTTATGGAGCCACACAGCCACTCGGTCCTCGTACCAGTAACTGTTATTGCTCGATTATCTTTAAACACCAGCCGCATCTTAAGTGTTTTGTAATTTATAAATATTCAGTCTTAAATTATGGTGGCCGGTGATTTAATAAATTAGCTTTAATGGCCGCTATGAAAAATACGTTTTTTTTGTTTAAAAAAAATTGGCACGTTTTTTATTATTTTTTATTATGGCGCTGATAAGTTTCAAAATATGAAAGTAACGAAATTTCTTGAGCATTATCGACTTGTGATATTTTTTTATAAGATATTAAATACATAATTTCCTTTTAAATTACATTTGTTACCGGAAACGTATATGTAATAATCATCAATAAATATTCTTCTCGACCATGTCCACGCCCCTCGGTAAAGGCGCTGCGCGGGCGCGGGCGGAGTAATATCGGTGCTCGTTTCGTTTTCAATTTATCAACCTTAATCAGTTACGCGCGAAATTCACGGTCGAACGTTTCGAAAATTAATAAATAAATGTCTGTCTGTCTGGAGTGAGAGGTGTCTGTAGTGAAAAGTCAAAGTTTTCTAAAATTGTTTATCATTGCTACTTTTGATAACATTCTATTTCTTGAATGAATGGTTGCATTCGTTCGAGTTACATAAAAATAATACTTTGTGAAGTTGGAATCTATTTAGCTTGATCGGGGCTTAAAATCTCATTTGGTGCCATGTCACTATTTAATACTTATTACAGCCACTGGAAAGTTAAAAACATTTGAGCTTATTAAAATATTATCATTAAAAAATACAAATGTTGCGAAATTCAATTTAAGTAAGATATTTGTTAAAATTTAATAATTCTTTCAATTATACTGTTATTCAAATTAAATGTTAACTAATTTAACAAATACAATAAAATCAAGCTCGATCTAGTTTTTCTTTTGTAGCCTTGCAACGGGGCCAAGAATGCATCAGTCATACCGTCATACGGCACTCATTCAATTGTGACTAAACCAAAATAAAGTAAAAATTACATTAATATGAAAAAAGGTAAATACATTTTTTAACTGCATATTTTGTTGTATTTTGGAATCTGGACATTTTATTATATTTTTTTCTTACTGTAATACAGCAGTAGCAGTAGTACTTTTGTTTATTTGTAAAGAAGTACTTATGGTTTTGGTTTTGAGGCAAATCGTGGCGCAGGTGCACAAACGTGTGATTGTAAACTTAACAGGTGGTTCGGTTCACCCTTGAGGAAATGAAATTTTCATTTCTTCGCTCTAGCAAATAAATAAAATCAAATAAATCAGCTTCACGCTGCATTCTTATTATAAGCGTTCAGATTGTCACGTTTTTAGACAAAAGTTGTAAATTGAATGGCTTATTCCTTATCTCAAATACTTCAAGTGTCAAGGAGCCTAAAATTTCTTGCTGAAACAATAGCTATTGTTTAAATAATTTATAATGTTTAGCTCTTTTATCTTATATATAAATAAGATTAAATGCGAAGATTATACGATATAATAGCAATTTTCAATGTAAACTCAGCTATGTGCACAAACTACGTTCAAGGGTAATCCTCTAACGTTGACCATTTAAATATATTAAAGGTATGGATTGATATATGAACGACAGCTGGTTCTGTTAGTTTGTTTAAAAAAAACATTACGTATGTTTAAAAAGATGAATAAGTTAAATATTATATTAATAGTTATGCTTGGTGAATTTCCGTTGTGAACGGAGACTCGCTCCGCCGCCGTAGGCCACGGAGTAGAAGAAGGCAGTATGCGCATTTTCTACTCCCCCCACCCTAGAGGAACTACTGCGGGAGGGTGACCAGTGACCCTCCCGCCAGTCATCGAGGCTATAGGTGCTCTAGGAGAAACCACGAGGCACCCTCAAGGCGAGGGTGGCCCGCAATAGGCGAGCCTTCCACCGAGGCTTTGTAGTAGTATGTGCAAGAGATCCTGAGTGTCGGCGTCTCATATTGGCGGAGAGGGTTCCGTTAGATTTTAGTGAGTAGGATCGGTTTCAACGGTGAGTACCGCTCGCCATGAGGCACTTGCCATCCGTCGCCCGCACGGATGCGTCTGCGTAAATGCATTTCCCAGCCATAAAAAAAAAAATGTGAATTTCCGTTAGTGAACTTTCCTTGGTTAACATTAATAATTATCATTTGGCACTAATTAGACTGTCATTTTTTTTAGAGTACTGTACTGACTGACTTTGTTGTCCATCTGTCAATACGATTTATCTTGATATCGCGTGGAGGTATCAAGCTAAAATTAATATTAAATATTAAGGTCTACGGTCCTGGTATGAAATATGAGCATTTTTGCATCGATTTTGCTGCATTTTATATAAAATTCGCCGCGTTATCATAACTTATAGGGTACTTTCCGTGGTCCTTAAAGTATAAAATTTGGCACGAAGTGAGAACTTACAATACAATAAAGTAAAAAATCTGAAAAGTAAAAAAAAAAGTTAATTTCATATAAAATGAGTGCATGTGCCCGCAAATCTAAATTTGTCAACTTTTATAATTATACTTAATTTATAGTAACTAATATTGCTATTAATATTCACTTATTAACCAATTACATAATAACCTTGTTCAGTTTTTTGTCGGCTTTTTTAAGAGGAAATGCCTTCCGAACCGGTGATAGCTTTACGTTCATTCGGCGATTCAAAAGTCTTTTGTAAAAAAAAATAAAGAATATTTAGAATTTTAATTATTATATTATTTTGTGATATGAACGAAGAATAACTTTCATACGAAAATATTACATATTTTAAGAATTGTTAGCAACAAAAAAGTTGTAATTTATCATCCTGAGTTTTTGTGTATAGTGTTTTAAAAAAATTATATTGACCGTGTTCCCGGCCAAGTTAGACGTACGTGAATGTTAGTTTTTAAAACAATATCAAACTGGCTGGCATGTATCCAACGTTGGGTTACTAGGTAAAAATCGCAACGGGCTATTGATCTATTGTGTTTCGATAGAAATGAGCGGTGGCATCCGGTGCTAAAATTGTAACAGCATGTCTTTTCTGTTGGATCGAAGAAAAATCAAACTGATCACTATAAATAAACATAATTAGTTTATATGTAAAACAAGTTAAAACAGATTTCGAAGAATCACTTTTAAAAAAAGTATACATTTTTTTTACATAAGCTGCATATTTCTTATCTAACTCAGCAGTGATTGTGGCCTTGGATCTTACGCGGAATAGCATTTTTATCTAAACCTATTTAGATGTGCATATGGACTTAAATAATATATATATATATATATATATATATATATATAAAAAATCCATGGAAAGATTATCGTACGACGTGTTATACATACAATTATAGCCCTTTTACCCTAGGTATGCTATTACTACCACAGGAGATCCCGCAAGAACAATAAGTATTGTTTAAAGCTATGCAGTGATAAGCGTGTCGGTGAGAGAACCTTGGATGAGTGCCCTGATTGCTTATCTCTAGAATCTTCTCAGGTTACGCTGTAGCCTTCATTCTTCTCGAACACTGTAACATGAGCTTCGCAGCATATATGCATATATTATGGCTTTGTTATAAATGTATGCGATTGCTAAAATGGTAAAAGCTTACTTGGAAGTCCGACTATTTTTGATTTGTCTATATGAGTTAGAATTAATTTCTAACACTTTTAACTTTAATTCCAAATTCATAGTAGCAATCAATTATTTTTTTACTCATTGAAACTTAGAACTGATTCTAATGTGTGTTTCTTAAATAGCATTTTAACTTAAAGTTTTGGCTTGCCTTGTTCATATCACTCTAAAATGCACACTTTTAGTTATTATATTCTTTGTTTTTATTTCATTATTATTATCATATATTTTTTTGGCTCGCGACAATAACACATAAGCTTATGTTTAAAACAGGGAAGTCACTAGCTTCTAAAACACAGTTCATACTTATTTAGGAGTTAGTAGCCAATAAAATGTATAATTATGAATATTGTCAATAAAAATACTTTTTATTTATTTTTTATTTTATTTAAAATGCATTAGTATGAATTCATACATACAATAATAGTAAACGTTCTTACATTTAACATAATTATAAAAATAATTTACAATCAGCGAGATATTTTCATTAGTATTATACAAAAAAATTAAGAATACTCAAACATATTTGTAGACAGTCTCATATCTAGTCGCACGCGCATGTTCTGTTAAACGAAATCCATTTAATACTGCCATTGTTACACGCCGTAATGAGAGAAAAAAGAAGTTTATTGTTCGCTTCCACATTGACCGTGGTCGTAAACAAAGTGCTTCGCTGTATTTCCACTTTTTTGTGTGAACATACTGCTGCCTCTTTGTAAGGCAATCTTCTGAGTTTTTATTGAAGCTACAAATAATTTATTTTTATTTCTATTTTTAAATTGAAACTATATAGCTACTGCAATTTTAAACGCGTTGTTGGTATACGTTGTATTTTTTGTTTAACTGTAGGGCAGTTTAACGCCTCCGATTGAAGGCAATGTTTGTGGGTTCCAACTGAATTGGATGAATGTATATATGTATTTAAAGTAGGAACATAATTCTGTATCTTAATTTTTTTTCAACTTCGCGCTGCATCCCGCATGTATCAGGGAAGGAAGACGGAGCACAGTGGTATTTGAACCTACTATAGATGTCGTCTTCACAGTCACAGGGAAAAATACTGAAAGTAAAAAACTCAATAATTACTTTTTAAGCCCACATCAGCCTACTCTGTAAAATTGCAAACAAATCCAAAAAAAATACAAAAATAAAAATATCTAAATAATCGGTAGGTACGTATCATAACTGTATTAGAACAAATAAATTTTGAGGACCTTCCTTAAAAGCCAACCAAGTTAAGCAAAACTGTTACGTTCTCACAATTAAGCCGTACATTCATATTTCTCAACGTCATTAACCACGACGGTATCCACAATAATTAACAATGCATCGTGTAGGTGTCTCAGCTTATTGACTTCCGCGCGTCGAATCCGATTCACGATCTTGGGTCACGAACTTGCAAATGCTACACCGGCCCGAATTTACTTTATACCTTGTATCTGTACGCTACGTTTCATTTTTCAAAGCGAAACCCAATAGATAACATATCATTCTGTCTAGAATCTCTGCCCTCTTGATATTTAAATTAAGATAGGTTTTCATTGAATCACAATGTCAATCATTCTACATTTATTTGAATGTTCAATACACGTTTTTATTGAACTTGGCTTAATAAATCTTCCGCATTATTTGGATTTTAGCCATTTTACCTGTTTTAATGTTATAAATACAATAATAATATTTATAATTTTAAATAACAATGAGGCCAGTCGTGGCGCAGTGGCACGAAGTGTGACTGTAAAAACCGACTGGTTGTGGGTTCGATCCCCAAATGATGAAATATTTACTTAAATGTATATTTCCATTTTTTCGCTCTGGTGTCGAGGCTAAGCGCGGCGTTGAGTTCCGCCACTCAACACGCAATGCCTCCAGGATTCGGCAAAAAGTGGGGAACGGAGTGTCTTAACACTAGGTTCCCTCTGCCTACTTTGCTGTCTGCGGGATACAGCGTGAAGCTGAAAAAACAATTTAGCATCAGAGATTGTCGGCTTAGATGAAATAATCTATCCATTGCAATTATCATTTAATTATTTTATTTGTATCTTTACTGATCTGAATGCCAACGTGGCGTAGTGAAACAGCATCTGGCTTTAAACGTGACAGCTGAGGGATCGATCCCTACATACGGAATAAAGTATTTTCATTTCCTTGCCCTGGTCGAAAGCTGGAAAAAGCTGCGTGGTTTCCACCACTCAACACGCAATGTCTCGCATTCTGCCTAAAAAAGTGTAACACAAAGTCCTGTCTTCGTACCCTGCATGTGGGTATATACTGGAGTGAAGCTGGAAAAAAGTTAACATATTACGCTTACTTTTTTTCAGCGTAAAAATGTAAACAATCAATTCTATAATCGATTATTTTCATATTTTTACTTTATTACCTAAAAATTACTTTAATTACTTGATTTGTAAATATCATCCAAAATATTACCATTATTTTAAGATTTGTTTCTATTAAATTTAATTATTTTATTACGTTTGCATATATTACGTATGAAACACAATTTTTCATAAAAACCATAACATTAACATTCTATTGTGCACTATTAATATCATTGACGATTTGTTCACCTGTAACGGCGCGTGACCTTTGTACAGCAACAGTTTCGTAAATAAGCCCCGCCTTTGTACGGTAAAAAGCCTTTCGCGATATAAGGATTAGCCGTTGATTGATGTTATTTGCGAAATAATTGTATCATATTATTTCTAGAGCTGTAAAATGTGTATAAATTATTGAGTTTTAATTATATATTTAACAATCGGAAAGTAGAATATAGTGCAGTGTTTTACTTTACTTAGAATTTGAATATATATTAACAATTTGAATATATGCAAATAAAATTAATTTAATTATATAAAAATTTGAGGCCAGTCGTGGCGCAGTGGCACAAAGTGTGACTGTAAAAGCGACTGGTTGTGGGTTTGATCCCCACTCGAGGAGATGAAATATTTACTTAAATTTATATTTCCATTTCTTCGCTCTGGTGTCGAGGCTAAACGCGGCGTTGAGTCCTGCCACTCAACACGCAATGCCTCCAATATTCGGCAGAAAGTGGGGAACGGAGTGTCTTAACACTAGGTTCCCTCTGCCTACCCTGCTGTGTGCGGGATACAGCGTGAATCTAATTTATTTTTTTATTTTTTTAATATAAAAATTATTAAATTAATTTTATTTGCATATAGAGGCAGGTCGTGGCGCAGAGGCACAAAGTGTGTCTGTAAAATCGACTGGTTGTGGGTTCGATCCGCACTCGAGGAAAAGAAATATTTATTTACATTTATATTTTCATTTCTGCGCTCTGGTGTAGAGGCAAAGGCGCGGCGTTGAGTTCCGCCACTCAGCACGCAATGCCTCCAGAATTCGGAGGAAAGTGGGGAACGGAGTGTCTTAACACTAGGTTCCCTCTGCCTACCCTGCTGTGTGCGGGATACAGCGTGAAGCTGGTTTAATTTATTTTTTTATATAAAAATAAAATTATTTGTATATTTTGTTAAAACAATGCCATTAATGACTAAATCTTAATAATATATTCTAGCTTCAATTCTTTGTTGTAACTTACGAACAACGAACTCAATATTTGACACTATTCGTTTTATAAATCACATTATAAGTGAAGGATTTAAGTCTTCCTCGTTTCGAAGATATATCACGACGCCAGATACTTAAGGCTATTAGAACAAGATGAGTCGCAGTCGTGACATAAGTCATGCTTACGCCAAATCGAAGAGGTGCAATGTATTAATGGGGACACCAGATAGCGTGTGAATATTTCCGCCACTGGCGACGCAGCAAATCATCAGCCCTTAAAGGGAGTGACATCACACCACACTACCATATATGGCAGTGAAAGCGTACGCAATAAAACTATGATTGATTCTATGATTGTGTCATCGTGCCACTAGAACCTGTATATCGTTTCATGTTATAGTAATTCGTAGAAGTAAGTTTATTGCTTTTTAACAAGTAACTCTTGGTCGGTTACCCAACTGCAGTTACATGCAGCTGCTTTCAATATTTATTATATTACTTTACAGATGTGTATGATTTGTATACAAATTTCAGGAAATCCATTTTATATTTTATATGTATATCTCTAGATTGTTTTATACGTTTCTATGTAGACAATTGATCACTTAATTTTATTTCAGTAGAAATATTTGTTGAGACATTTGACTATAAATACGACGGTTTAATTTCTGTGCCAGAATGAACAATATTCATTTCTCCCGTTATAGTAACAGAACAAAGCGCGGCGTTGAGCTCCGCCATTCAACACGAAAAATTGGGTGGAAAGTGGGGACTGGAGTGTCTTAACACCAGGTTTTTTGTCTATACAGCAGTGTAGCGGACTGTATCGCATATAGCAATGAGCAATATAGGTACAGCGTATAACAACAATTACTTGAAAAATAAAATGTAAAGTTTTTTTTAATACTTATTAGCAACTCTTGTAGAATAAATTTTAATTTTACAGTAAGCAATAACCAAAGACATTTAACTTTTATAAATATTAAAAATAATCACATTCGTGATGCTTCGAATTATACAGAGCCGACTGTAAAAGGAGATCCGATGAGCCGTTATAAGAAATGAAATCGTGTGAAATGAGACAACAATCAAAACATAAATAAAACAGTAAGCGAATAAAAGCTTTTTCCTCATTGATTTCTTGTTAAGCATTTTCAACTTTTCATCATTACTCTTAGTCGCTTCAACCTCTGCGGCCACCCGAAAGTCTTTATGCTCATCACTTTATACGAAATTATTATCTTATGTTGTTTCGTAACTTTGTGTTGTTGTTGTTTCATAACTTTACACATGGTGTTTATAAATCCAAATTTAGAAAAAAATCTTTTTTGATTCGATTTTCACTTTTCGCCATTTTACTTAGCGCAATTGAAGTAAGCTGTACTTAATCGTTTATAGCGTGAACTAAATTTTATGTGTCGATATTATAAATACATATTAAGTACAGGAAAGTAAATTAAAGTTTTAAGTAAATTTTCGAAAAATGAGGAAAACCGTTCAAAACCCACAAATTTAACCTGTCAGCCGCAACGACCGGCGAAGTTATGCAAGAAATAGGCACGAAATGATAACCGAGAGAACTCTCTCCTAAAAAGGCGCCGAGACGTCGAACGTTTTTGGCAATATGTATTATTCATGCACACGAAATAAATAGTACCTTCAGTTTGAACTTAACAACGTGAACGTTATTCATGAATAAAATCGTACGTAAATGTCACGTATTGGGCACAGTGCCCTGACAAATGTAGGAAATGACCGGTGGATAATCGTAATGGCTCAAACTTTTGAAGCTAAATAACTTTATTTCTATATAAATGTATTTGTATATATAAAATTAATGACCCGCGTCACGAAGCAGTTGAGATATTCAATTACAGTTCAAGATTTCAGTTTATGATTTCTAGAAATATTGAAATATGCTCGCTAAGTATCTATATTATAAATTCTCCACTCATAATATGATGCAATATACCTCTGGTAGTCTAAGGGCACAGTAACGAAGTAATATTTCAGAAAATATTGGTCTGCATTTGTTCGTTGCTTAAGTGAGAGAAGTTATCGAACAACACTTACATTAATGGAATATTGTTATTTATTTGATCGTTATGACATATTTTGGTCATGATCTTAAATAAATACATATAACGGAGTCTAAAGAGCTGTTTATATTTGAGTAATTTTTTTTTTTGGGTTCCGTACTTTAAAAGGTAAACCTTTGTACGATTACTTTGTTGTCCATTTGTCAAGACGTTCTTGTATCCCTCGAGATATATAGATACCTTGGAGAACAGAAAAATTTAACTTCTAAATGAACATCAAAAATCAAGAGATACATTTTCACCGCCCTTTGCACAAAATTCGCCGCGTAATCAAAACCTATAGGGTGCTTCCCGTGGACCTAAAGTTATGCAATTTAGCACGAAGTCACAACGTACAATACAGGAAAAGAATAAAAGGAAAGAAATAAAGAAAAAAGTCTGAAAAGTAAAAATTTATACATAAAGTCATTACATGTATTTCAGAGAAAAAAATATTACAAACTTATAATCGTAGTTCATTCATACAAATGCACTCAACATCCGCTCTCAAACTTAAGTTTGTCAACTTTTATAAGTTGTAAGCACTTACTTCCCGGTGATCTACAATCCTGAAATTGGTATGCGGAACACTTGGCAAGCATATCCGACTCGTTTTTGTCCGGTTTTTATGTTAATATTAATACTCGTAAGCAGTTTCATACTGCAATTTTAAGTTAAAAACATTATGATCCATATTATTACAAAATATTTAATCATATCCGCCGATTCTTTTATGAATTACTGCAACATTATCATGGTTTTCGTTTTTTTTTACATAAAAAAAATACATAATTTGCAATTTACATGGCTACACTGTTACTAACTAAAGTTTTTAACCGCTTTAATTATATTGCTGTTTTTTGAAAGATGGCGTTGCGGCACTCTGTGCATGGAATTTCGTACGGTAACGAATCACCAAAGTAGTACTAATTGTAACCTCAAATTATAGTAGAATAGTGTTTACTACAGTGTCAACTACATATTTATTTTCCCTTTGTGGAAATGTGTACTTTTGTGCCAAATAAAGTGTTTTTGCGGGGAATTTTATTGCACTGCTTTATTCAGAAAAAA
>DWLH01000505.1:0-19725 GCA_018249795.1 Heliconius telesiphe telesiphe
ACTTGTTTCTCCTATTGTCTAAAAATAATTTTATAGTATGGTACAGTACGATCGACGAGTCGTGGCCCCTAAAGTTAGATGGTTGATGTTTCGATGCAATGTTTAAAGATTTTTTTGCTGAAAATATCATAGAATAAAACATGTAATTAAATAAGGGGAATAGACAATCCATTAAGTTATGCCCCTTATTTTTAGCGAGTTTAGTTATTGAAAGATAAAAGTCTAGTAGATCTTGTCGACTTATAGTTTATATTGTTCATTAGTTTACTATATACTTTTTTTCAAAAGTAATCATACGAACGAATAGTGAAGGCTGGCTAAATTTGCCAAGTGCAGTCTGTGAGGGGACCCAAAACTGAGTTCCGGACGAGTATAACATTAAGAAGCTTGATAGCTTCTTATCGATTTTTGTGATGTGCTTGGACCTTACTCTGGTAATTTTCCATTTAACATACCTATAAGTTCGGTTATACTTCCTCTTTGAGGCATTAGGATCCTGAGGTGATCAGAGTGTCATCCCAGATTTGATATGCCTCGCGTTATCTAAAAGCAGAAACTTTGCAAGACGTATCAAATCAAGGCTGTAACTTGCCTCTTGCACTACAGTGCTGGGAACATAAAGTTCCGTGCCCCGCAGAACTACGCCGACAACAGCCGCGGCGCAAGTATTAGCATCTACAGAAGAGAACCAAACTGGCCCCCAATTTGTTTCTCTGAACATGAGTGAAATCACCTGACTTATAGTGCTCATCCATACTCGCTTCTAAGCGAATACTAAACCTATTCATTATTTGTGGGAGTTCCCGGAAATGCGTTTGCTTTTCGTATATAGTCAATTAGGAGTGTTTGTTATATTATAATAAAAGCTACCATTATTTTTAATTAATGTATTAACCTAGTATATGTTGATAACTAGTTAGCGTTATTTTTGGACGAATTACTTGTAACAACGAATCATTTAATATTTTTCGTTTCAAATCATCATCATTCTTCAACTCCATCCACATAAGAATTATAATAATTGATTATATAATTAAAATTAAGGCCAGTCGTAGCGCAGCGGCACAAAGTGCGACTGTAAAACCGACTGGTTGTGGGTTCGATCCCCACTCGAGGAGATGTAATATTTACTTAAATTTATATTTCCATTGCTTCGCTCTGGTGTCGAGGCAGCGCAAGCGCGGCGTTGAGTTCTGTCACTTAACATGCAATGCCTCCCTAATTCGGCAGGAAGTGGGGAACGGAGTGTCTTACACTAGGTTCCCTCTGCCTACCCTGCTGTGTGCGGGATACAGCGTGAAGCTGATTTATTTATTTATTTAATTAGAATATTTTCAGAAAACGTACTAAAAAAATCATCTGTTCATATTTTTCGAAAAACATATACAGGGTGGAAGTGTCAGCACCACTTTAAAAGTTAACGTTAACCTTAACCTATAAAAGCCTAATGCAATTAATTTTTTTTTCCCAAAAATAAAAAAGTTATTTTGTCAAACAAAATAAATAATAAACTATTGTTGTAATATAAAACGCCGTTTGTCAAGAACGACGCACACACAAATAAACCTATCAAAGGGAAACCGCCGCATACGCCTCATTCCGAAATCGAGTCGAGCTTGAACGACCCCTTGAAGCTATAAAAAATCTCCCAATGAATGTAAAAAGTAGTGATCTACTACTATTTTTCACTTATATCTGAATGCGTCGGAGATGTATAAAAATAAACTACATTATTATAATATTACATGAATAATTCATAATTATTTTAATTTTCAATTTACCTTTAGTTCTTCATAAATTCGTTTTGATGGGCCAATCTTTTTCAACATTTGTATATACGAAAATACAGCTTCAAGCACCTGTTAACACAAAAAAAACATTACATTAATAATACTTAAAAAATATTATTTACTTACAATAAATATATTACAATTGTTCAAGTACTATTTTTGAATAATTATCATTATTTACATTCTTCGCTTGTTAACTATGTCTCAAGAACAAAACGAAAAGTGAGGAGCGGAATGTCTTAATACTAATTTCCCCCTGCTTATAAAAAAACATATAGAAATCTTTATAATCATATGAGGCCAGTCGTGGCGCAAGAGCGCAAAGTGTACTGCAAAATCGACTAGTTGTGGGTTCTATCCCCACTCGAGGAAAGGAAATATTTATTTAAATGAATATTTTCATTCTTTCGCGCTGGTGTCGATACAAAGCGTGGCGTTGAGTTCCGCCACTCAAAACGCAATGCTTCCAGAATTCGGCGAAAGTAGGGAACGGTGTGTTAAGACACTAGGTTTCCTCTGCCTGCCCTGCTGTGTGCGGGATACAGCGTGAAGCTGATTATAATTTTGATTTTTTCATAATTATTTCTTGAATACCTACCTCATCGACATGATCAAGTCCGTTTTTAGTAAGAATAACTTGTACTGAGAACAGGCTGTATATAGATGTGAATTCTATGTCACTTTCTGAATTACGCGTGTAGATATCAAGCGCCCATACTCTGCGATAAATAAAAAAATATTATCATAGATATATTAATTATAATATATTGATTGATAAATGCGATGGTTGCGGGTTCGATTCGGAACAGAGTGTGTTTACACTTATGAAAGAAACAATTAACAACATATAATATATGCAGCACTATAAAAAAACCTGACAAGCGCAAGTCGAGCTCGCCCATTGAGTGTTACGTGCAAAAAATTGAGGACTCGAGCCTTTTTCTAAAATTCAGGCTCATCTTAGCGAGAGCCTTTTCATCTGATACCTCACTTGAACTAGCGGCTTTAACACCAAATGTTGCCCTTTTAAGATTACTATATATATTTTTAGGATCTAACCACAAATGTATAGCTTTCAGATGTTTTTCCTAATTAAAAAATCTGTAGATACTAGCTGCCAAATTTAATAACCCTAGTTTAACATGAAGTACCTTATTAATTTTGATTCCCTTTAAAGTGTCGAAATACGCGTTTTTTGCCTTTATAAACAGCCATATCCTTTTTCTACGTAAATATAGAAATATGGTTTTTTTTCCAAGAAATCATGGGACCGTAGGTTTGAGTATATGGTTTGAATTTCAACTCGATATCACCAAGCGTTCTTGAGATAAATCAGACAGACAGACAGACGGACACGGTCTTGTATGGGTTCTTTTTTACCTTAAAAAGTACGGAACCCTTAAAAAGGAAGTATATAATAAAATATTCTTTTGACAGTAGACGCTATATTTAAAAAGATGAAAGGTAAAAAGAATTGGTTAAAAAATGTATGCCTACAAAATCTTAAAAAATCTCAAAATCTCTTATCCACCCAATTCCAAAGAAAGGCGCTAGTTCCGATCCATCTAACTACAGGCCTATTGCTATCAGATCATGCTCTCCATGTCTTTTGAGAGCAGGGAGGTCCCTGCTCTCAAAAGACATGGAGAGCATCATCAATAGCCAGCTCTTGGCTTATCTAGAGGTTCACCGATCCACCGATTAATGACCAACAATATGGCTTCCGCCATGGTCGCTCAACCGATGACCTTCTGGTTCACCTTACCCACCGCTAGGCTGCGGCTATTGAAAGCAAGGTAGAGGGCCTAGCAGTTAGTTTGAACATGGCGAAGGCCTTTGATCGAGTGTGGCATGAGGCGCTCCTGGCTAAACTTCCATCCTATGGGCTTCCCGAGAATTTATGCAAGTGGATCGCCAGCTTTCTCACTGGGCGCAGCATCAAGGTCGCTGTCGAGGGTTTTTGCTCTAAACATATGCCCGTGAACGCTGGCGTTCCCCAAGGCTGCGTGCTGTCTCCTACGCTGTTTCTTCTGCATATCAATGACATTTTAGAGGATTCTAACATTCATTGCTATGCAGATGATAGCACAGTGGACGCTGATTACTCCGGCCAAGCAAGTCTTTCTCGGGAAAACGCCGAACAGTGCCGAAATAAACTTATGTCGTCTGTTGTGGCATCCCTCGACAATGACTCCTCATGGGGTGAAAGGAACTTTGTTCAGTTCTACCCCCTGAAAACACAAATTTACGTGTTAACCACTAAAAAAAATCCATTTATCGTATCGCCAGTCTTTCAAAACAGCCCCCCTCCCCTCCCCTCTCCCCTTACAGCCGCGCCCAGTATCAGTATATTGGGCCTTAATGTTTCGAGTGACTGCCAGTATCACGATCATCTGGAAAGCAAGGCCAAGTTGGCCTCGAATAAACTGGGGGTTATTAACAGAGCGAGATGGTACTTCACGCCAAAACACCGTTTTGCTCTATATAAGGACCAGGTTCGGCCTCATATGTTGTACCATATGAGGCTGTTCTTACCTCTGGGCTGGTGCACAATATCAGCTTGAACCATTTGATCGCATACAACGTAGAGCGATTCGAATCATTGGGGACCCAATGATCTGTGAAAGGCTTGACACTTTGAGTTTGCGTAGAGACGAATTCGGAGGAACGTGGGGAACCTCCGTTCCCTCTTATAATAATACTAGATTCCCTCTGTCTATTAAACTGTGTGCGGTATACTGCGTGAAGCTGATTTCAACTTACTTTTTCCTTAAATAAGAGATGAGGCTACCGCGTCCCTCGTGCCCCAGTAGAGACGCCACGTATTGGTGCGGCTTCGATTCGTATTCGGAAATCAATGATCTCAAGCACCATGTTAAATGTAGCTAGAAGAAAAACAAATTAATATCACGAATTTTTATAAAATGTATACAGAGTGTCTTTGTCTGCACCACTTTTGAATGGAACCACATTTTTAATTCCTCTATAAAAGTCTAATACAATTATTTTTTTTCCCAAAAATGATAAAGTTTTTTTTTTCAAACAAAATAAATAATAAAATTATTGTTGCACACATAAACCTTTCAAAGTGAAACCGCCGAATACGCCTCATTCCGAAATCGAGTCTGAGGTATTGGCGTTCAAAGTATTTTTTTTTGTAGTAGTATGTGTTTACGTTATTGGTATCTATGCGTAATAGCGTCACAAGAAATACAAGTATGAATAAACGTCGTGAAATGCAAAAAAAAATCCTACGTCTAAACTGTTGAGGTATCTTGATTGAGGTATGCGCTTAAAATGTATAACCGTTTCCAAAAATATGTTTTTAATTCCAGTGCAAACATTTTTGGATATATCTATAATCTTAAATGGAAAATATCATCATTTACAATACGGTCAACAGGTCGTGGCGCAGACTTGATTGACATTGATTGACGGACCTTACTTCAGGCTGGCCACGTTTTGTCGACCGTACTGTAATTTTTTATACCGTAATGTATGTGTAAGCATTTTTTAATATATTTCTTGCATTCTACACTAAAATACCACAGAAATTCTAGTGTACTATGTTAGATCACTAAAAATAGCGCGTTTCTTTTTACATCGTATGAGTTAAGGTCCCACATTTTCTATATATATAAAAATCAGACAGGGTGAACCTCGTGTTAAGACACCCCGTTCCTCACTTTCCGCCGAATTATGGAAACATTGCGTAATGAGTGGCGGAACTAAACGATGCGCTATGCCTCGACACCAGAGCGAAGAAATGAAAATTTAAATTTAAATAAATATTTAATTTCTTCGAGTGGCGATCGTACCCACAACTAGTCGATTTTGCAGCCCACTTTGTGCTACTGCGCCATGACTAGCCTCTATATATACATTTACACTAATCTACATCTAGTGCTCTACATGTAATGTACTTGAAGTATTGTGATATACGTTCTACTAATGACAGAACCTATAATAAATTAGAGATCAGGAAAATAAAAAACTATCACAACACAATCTCGAACGTAATTATTACACAACCATCACATTTAATCAGGCATGGTCTATGCTTTTTGTATTCAGTAACTTCTTTATATTAGATTAGCCGACCTGACCGGCTTCGCCTGATTGAACTATACGAATATTTATTATATATGTTAATGAATTATTTTCAATTTAGGGAGTGATGATTGGTGGAGTAATATATATATATATATATATATATATATATATATATATATACTATAATACATTGGTGTAGGGTAAAACACAATTTTTTTCCCACATATATATATATATATATATATATATATATATATATATATATATATATATATATATATATACTATAATACATTGGTGTAGGGTAAAACACAATTTTTAATTTACCTCAGTAGTATCGCTAACTGGTTTCACGTAATAAATGTCTTTGAATTGCGGTGTAACCATTTTTGGTTTGAAAGAGAATTTACGGAAATCGTCAGCTGGCAACTTATTCGTGGGTATTTGTCCGAACGTACATGATACATATTTCTCTAGACCTGCAAGATCCATACGGGCCTGTAAATTGTGTAAAACTTAGAAATAACAGACTTATAATTAGTACTATTTATTAACCTCTAAAAAATGTGCGTACATAGAAAAATACATTAAACAAAGAAATCATTATAAAGACAAGAATCAAAAGATTTTAAAACTTGAAGTATTTGAGGAAAGTCATGGCGCAGCGGCACGAGGTGTGACTGTTAAAACAACTGGTTGTGGGTTCGATCCCCACTCGAGGAGATGAAATATTTACTTAAATTTATATTTTCATTTCTTCGCTCAGGTATGGAACAGAGTGTCTTAATACTAGGTTCCCTCTGCCTACCCTGCTGTGTGCGGGATACAGCGTGAAGCTGATTTTAAGTATTTTAAATATTTTAAGATATTGCGTTGAGAATATACAGGAAATAACGCGAACGACAGATCAACGGTTGTCTATGGGTAGAGGATTTTAGTATCTATTCATTTCACACCCATATATGTTCGCTGATTTTGCAGTGGCTCGGCAATTTGAGAATTTGTGATTTTTTGGAAAAAATCGGATTCTTGAAGAAAATTGGCAAATACAGCCTTACTGTTGAGTTTGCGATCGTGATTTTTTTTTGTATATATATCGCAGTAGTAGGCCTTTTGTATAATGTAATATTTCCAAACTATCACCTTATAGAAACAAAATTCATTTTCAAATAAGCTAAATTTTATCAAAAACTTTCAAGGGCTATACCGAAAAAAAATACTGGTGATTTTTTTCCAGAAGTAGTTTTAAAAACTATTAGTATTGGTATAGAATAATCTTTGAATGTTTCATAGGCGCAGGTCAATGACAAAATATAAAAAAATGTACTGAAATCATGAAACAGTAAAAAAATATTTTTTATATTACGAGAATTGAATTTATTTAAATCGATTTATATCACCTATTTGCACAAGTGTTTTAATCATTTTTTAATAATACAAATGAGTACAAATATTGTCTAGTAGCCCTAGGAATAAAATTTAAGTTATTTAAAAACGATTTTGTTTCCATGTTATTTGCAAGATTTGTTAGGCAAAGTTTTGAAATATTACATTATACAAAAGATTTACTGTTGAGCTACAATATATTGAGAAAAAGAATCACGAGCGCCGACTCAACAGTCGGGCTGTATTTGTCAATTTTCTTCAAGAATCCGAATTTGTGATTTTTCCAAAAAATCCAGTATCTTTCGAAACACTGAAAATCGGCACTGCTTAGGGGTGAAATAGGTCTTTTACCCATAGACAATCGTTGATTCGTCGATCATGTTGTGGTATATTAAAATATAATTTATTGTTACATCAATTGTATTTTTATATTCTATTTTCAATTACATTTTCGGCAATTGTTTAACATTTATTGTAAATATCTATGTATTTATTCTTAATAGTAAATTTTCACAAAACTCTTTCATTTTTTACGAATGTACTTCTAGGAATCAATAGTTACATACACAAAAACTCCTAATGTTAGGTTACATTACTATTCATTTCAAACCCACTCAACCAACCTGTACAGCTACAGTCATTCTATGGGCGCTATAATGGCGTTTCCTAAACTCATGGACAGCTTTATGCAATTTCTCATCATCATGTATATCGTCGCGTAAGCTACGTAGATTGCCCCAAGGAAAAGTTCTAGCTGGATGTCCCTCCGGGAAAAGGGATGCGATGAGCTGGTGCCTACGATTTGCATCGCCCGGAGCGGCCAATGAGAATTCTATAATAGAAATATTGTGTATTATTTTTTCTTTTCAACTTCACGCTGTATCCCGTTATAAACTATTAATACGTATAATATAACCTATGGTTCTATTGTTAAAACATTCCATTCATCACATTGCGTATTGATTGCCGCACTTTGTCTTGTTACTAGAGCTAGGAAATGAAAACGCATTTTTTTGTTGTGTGTATGTATTTGTTAGATAAGTTACCATTATAAGGAACAATATGACATAATTAGTAGAAATATTATTTAATTGTGTTATTTACGTGATGAATTATTTAGTTGTCTAATATTTTAGAGACAAAAAAATATTTAAAAAAAGACGCCAGCCAGGTGCAATAAAGGTTTTTAGCAAGCAAGCACTTGTATAGCTTTTAGAAATATAAAATAAAATATATTATCTTTTCCTGAGGCCAGTCGTGGCGCAGCGGCGCAAAGTGTGACTGTAAAACCGACCATTGTGGGTTCGATCCTTACTCGAGGAGATGAAATATTTACTTAAGTTCTGCTCTGCTGCTGCTTTCGCTCTGGTGTCGAGGCAAAGCGCGGCGTTGAGTTCTGCCACTCAACACGCAATGCCTTCAGAAGAAAGTGGGGAACGGAGTGTCTTAACGCTAGGTTCCCTCTGCCTCTCTTGCTGTGTCCGGGATACAGCGTGAAGCTGATTTATTTATTTATTTATATCTTTTTCCATATAAATCATTGTTATTACCTGATTGTATAGCTTCTCTTTCGCGTTGCATAACCTCCTTCTTAATGAGTGGGCTGATGAACAACTGACTGAATATATCCATAGCTTCTGGTAGATGTTTCTCCTGTATCTCGAAGTAAAAGTTTGTTACCTCGTAGTCAGTCCAAGCATTGTCGTAACCGCCTTTTGTCTATTTAAAACGAGTGTTAAAAGAAAAAAACTAAGTAGTCTGTTATTTATATTACACAACAGATTTAATAACAATACATATTTTTTAGTATAATTAAAGTCAATGTTTAATGTTCAATATGAAAAATTACAACTAAAACATAGAAGATTACTATGTGTACCTAATACATTTAATATAATAAGATATTTGATTTGTTTCATTTTTAATAGATATTAAAAAGAAAACTTTGTTATATTTGTAAAGATTGTAATATTAACATATTTTTTTTTCAATATAAAGCAGAGTAGGCAGAGGGAACCTATAGTGAGACACTCCACTCCTTACTTTCCACCAATTTTTTCGAGTCATTACGTGTTCTGTCGCGAAGTTCACCGCCGCGCTTTAACCAGAAAAAGAATAAAATATTAATGGATAATATTTCATTCCTTCGAGTGGGAATTGAACCCACAAACATCGCGTTTCTGTCACACGCTTATGCCACTGCGCCACAACGGCGTTAATTAATACATAAATCGGTAATATTTTCTATTTACCTCAACAAACGAGTCAAATTCATTCTCCTTTGGATATTTCTCGCTGCCCATGTACATCATGTGTTCTACAAAGTGCGCCAATCCCTGTATGTCTGCTGGGTCGCTGAAACTGCCGACTCCAACAGAAAGAGCACACGCTGCCTAAAACAAAATATATTTTTTCTAAGTATGAATTTTGTTTTAATCGAAACGATTTTTGTTTCAGGCTTAATTTTGTGTGTAGTACTGTAGACAGAGAGAAATTAATGTAGTCAGTGCCAAGTAAAAGAAACAGGCTTAGTAATTCGATATTGTAGTAATTTTGTTGTACCATTAGCTTGACACCGACTTCAAAATTATAAAATCTATTTAATTATTTTTGTTTAACAAAGTCAAAGTACGTTTTAGTTGTGATGTTACGTTCCGGCAAAAATGAGGAACATGTTCCAGCTTCGGCTCCGGACTAGTTAGAGATGTCAGGCTGAAATGATTATCAAATATACAGGTCTTTTAGGTCTTGCACCATAAAAAAAATCAAGCTTCTAAGTCCATACAATCAAAAGATACGTGTATATGTGCAATGATTTAGTTGCATTTTGTATGAAACTCACCGCGTAATTAAAACCTATTAGGTCCTTTCCTCTTTAAGTTTTTTACCATGGTTACGATCTAGTACCAAAGTACTCGTTAAGATGAATTATACAAACCCAAATTCGATGGAATTATGTCGCTTAGTTACAAAGTTCTTATGGACATCTTCCAGTTCCATTATTAGACCCTGGTTACCATCAAGCATTAAAGTATTCGTTCAGATGAATCACATAAGCATATATTCGATGGAATTATTTAAATTATTTACCGAGTTCTTTTAGACATTCTCCAGCTCCATCATCAAACCCTGGTTACCATCTAGCACCAAAGTACTCGTTAAGATGAATCATTCAAGCCCAAATTCGATGGAATTATGTTGCTTAGTTACCGAGTTCTTATGGGCATCTTCCAGATCTATCATCAGACCCTGGTTATCATCTAGCACCAAAGTTCTCGTTAAGACCAATCATACGAGCTCAAACTCGACGGAGTTGCGCCTTTTTATTATATTCCTCGAGTGGGGATCGAACACACCACCAATCGATTTTACAGTCAAGCTTTGTGCCCCCGCACTACAACTGGGCTCCTTTACTATTTATAATACCTAATTACCTATCAACTATATTAATTTTACGAAATGAGTTAATCTGAGAAACTATTTTTTAATTAAATCAAACCAACTAACGAAATTATTATTTTGAAAAAAAAAATATTAGTAATGTGAAATAATTAAATTAAAATAATTAAATTAATTATAATATAAAAGATAATACCCCCGTAATCTCAGAAACTAATAAAAAACATGACGGGAGAAAGAAACACGGAACATCAATTTGGAGTGTTAGCGTCGTTGAAATTAAATAAGTATTTGGGCCGGAACAGTTTTAAACTCTACATGTTGGAATTAGTGGCACGGCTTAGGAACAGAGAACTTGTGTGAACAAACTGGACAGTCGGAACAACATAGTTGTGGAACTTGCTATGACCCATTCCTGTTCCGAAATAGCTAAGTTGATCTAGCCGGAACTGTTCTGGAACAGGCATCTAGTGTTGCGCATTTTGTATTCCGGAAGAGTGTACCGACTGGCACGAAACATCATTACTTTTTAATTCGTTGTTTGAAGTCGGTTTTTTTGTTACAAATTAATTTGCTTTGCGATTTTAGGTGATGGGTAAACTTTAAAAGAAAATTAGTGGTTTTCCTATGTAAAACTTCAAATTTAATTAAGTATTATTGTGCATATTAGTATGCACATTAGTATGCACGATTTTTGCATATTGACAACAACATATAATACATAAAAAAGTATTCGGGCGAATTAGCCTCTCCTCAATGCTCTTTTTAAACCTTCAATCGGTATTCAGGTAAGGCCAGGTTCACGTTATGAAAATGTAGTATTTCTATTAGATTTCGAACAAGTACGCATTTTTTTTAGGAAGAAAACAAAGTTGCTGTCTTTTTCCATACTGTTTAAGGAAAAAAGGAACTCTTACCTATCCTACTTACCCTGTCTGTCTGTCAAGACCCTTTATCTCAGGAACGCTTGAAGATATCGAGTTGAAATTCAATCATTTATAGCCGTTTATATAAAAAAGCGCGTATTTCGACACTATAAAGGAAATCAACATTCATAGGGTGGTTCTGGTGGTTAACCAGAGAATTATTAAATTTAGCAGCTAGTATATGCAGGTACTAGTCCATGAAAAAAATCTAAAAACTATGCATTTGTTGTTTGATTCTAAAAAATAATAGCCTAAAATCAAAATACAGACTTAGGGTTAACCTAGAATTATGAAATTTGGCAGCTAGCATCTACAGGTAATGCTAGTTCAGGTTCAAAAATCTAAAACTATACAGTTTTGATTAAATCTTTAAAAAAAAGCCTTAAAAGGGGGCAAAATTTGGTATTAAAGCCGCTTGTGCAAGTGAGGTATCAGTTGAAAAGGCACTGGCTAATCTAAGGCTGAACTTCAGAAAAAGGTCGAGACCTCCATCACAAGATAAACCATCGGTGTGCGAGCCTGACTCGTGCTTGTGCGGTTTTTTAATACATATTTCTATTATTTATTGATTTGTCGATGAATGAGTCAATCGAAGGAAGACGTTCGATGGTTAGATATAATGGTAAATCGAAACATTTCCGGCTTCCTTAGTCAAATCCCAGTGTTAGTCAAAGTGTAGATGATAAAGAAATTATTATAAAAGACCACATCCACGCACCATAGTGTAAAAATTATGCACGTATTCGAGATGACCTCAGTCTTTATTTTAATACATTACCTCGTATATAAAACAGACTAGCGTACTTGTAAATTACTAATTGTTATTTTTTTATCATATTCTATAAACAATTATTGATGCGACTTTGGTTCTACAGATATTATATGCAACCTTCTTTAATGGTATTTGTTATTTCATAGTTTTTTGAGGCTATTACTAGCATTTTTTTCTCAATAACTCAAAGACGGTAAAATTTTAGGACTATGACACGTAAGGTGAAATGGTTGGAAGTAACCTCCTCTATCGTTTGACTCAGTTTTTCTTTCTACCTACCATTCACTTGTAATATCTAATAATAATGACTTGTAATACTACTACTAACTATATAGATCGATTTCAGAATGTAAAAATTGTACCTATAGTATATTTCAAAAAGAAATAATAAAAATAGTTTTTTTTTTACAAATTAATTATTTACTTTAATATTTCAAATCAATTACTTTTGACAATGTAATTTGTAAAAACCAAAAAATCTAATTTATTTACTATCTATTCTGTGATAAATTCCAAATATTAGTTTATGTAAAGAATATGAAATAGGTTACAAAAAATACAATCTTCAAGCATCGCCATTATATTGGTTTTTGTTTTGATCTATTTATTTTGTAGAGTAGCCAATGATGTAGTTTACTAATAGAGTATACAACAAAATTAATGTCGTAACGGATTTAAGAGATACTAGCCCAGGTGAGGATTGTATCTCTTACTCTTTTATTGCTAGGCTAAATGAGAAGTCTAAGCTGCACTTTTTGAATCTGATCAATAAAATATTTCAATCAGGTAACATTCCGGAATCTTGGAAGTCCCAAAATGTTATTCCCATTCTAAAACCTGGAAAATGTCCTTCTGATCCGAAGTCATACAGACCCATTCATTGCTCTAGCTTCTGCTTTATCAAAAATTATGGAACGGCTTTTAAAAAATTGTATGGAATGGATAGTGGAAAGCAGAAATATCTTAGCTCCCTCTCAATTTGGCTTCAGAAAGGGGTTAAGTACCACAGATAATCTCAGTGTTTTTACTACAGACATTAGACGAGCATATGCCAAAGGAGAGTATTTGGTTGGTGTTTTTGTAGATGTTGCATCTGCATATGATAATGTTCTTCTTCCGGTACTCAGGCAGAAATTGCACCAGCTGAGTATTCCGCCAAGGAGGGCTCATTTTATATGTAATCTGCTGACCGGTAGATCGATATTTGTAAAACATCCGCTGCTTACTATACCTCCCAGACTTGTCTGGGAAGGTTTGCCTCAGGGTTCCGGTCTCAGTCCTCTGTTGTATAACTTATATACTCATGACCTCGAATTGTCTGTCAATAGTTTTTGTAATAACCTTCAGTATGCTGACGACATCGTCCTTTACTACAGCTCAAAATCTGTGGAGGACATCACTTATCGCTTAAATACTGCTTTACGCTATCTAGACCAGTGGCTCTCTAACCATGGCTTGGCACTATCAGTAGCAAAGTGCCGGGCAGTAGTTTTTTCCAAAAAGAGAGTAACTCCTGATTTTGAAATTATTTACGGTAATGATACTATCCAATAAGCAGAGAACGTTAAATTTAACGTTAAGTTAAGAAAAAGACTGACCGGAATGGCACATGCTGAATATATCAGTAAAAAATGTGAAAAAGGCATTAATGCTTTAAGAGCAGTGTCTGGTGTGTGGAGGGGTGCACACCCTTATACTCTAAAACTACTGTACAATGCCATAATCCGTAGTCACATTGAGATTATTATGGATTATTTGTATTAGACCCTTTTAATAAAGCTGCTACTGAAAAACTCAATAGAATCCAATACAAATGCCTACGAATTATTATAGGTGCAATGAAGTCTTCCCCCACCAACGCACTGCAGGTGGAGTGTGTAGATCAACCTTTTCCTATCCGTTGCCAATTCCTATCTGACCGGTTTGTTGGTAAAATGTTACAGCTATCTTCCCACCCTCTATGGTCTAAGTTATCTGATTTAGCGGACCTCATCAATCCGCTCAAAACCGCGAGTACAGTGCGAATAGACTTAGGCTATCCACGAACCAAATAAATAGCGAAAGCGATCGGTCGGTGAGTAAAACTCTTTGCCTTCCTTTTTCTTATATTCTCACATTCTATTTGAGATTTATGATACATATAAGTGGCGTTATTTTGGGATTGAACGTTTCGCATTATAACGTATCTGGTTTTAATATAAAACTCTATTGAAACTGTAGTTCTTAGAAAAGTATCTGCATAGACTAATTAGAGTCTAGAAGTAATATAATTAAAATATTTTAATAATTAAATAAAAAAAAACCTCCCAGACTCCAAAGTAAAAATCGGTCGTAATTGTTTTTATGTATTGTGAAATTTAAAAAAAAAAAATTTTATTGTGTTTTATTTTCCTACTATTTTTATATTTTTAATTTACTGTGTGCTATTTTATATACATTATTGTTATATGTGTTTTTGATATATTTTATATATTTGTGTGTTTTTAAATAGTTAAAAATAATTGTAATTGATTTAAAACTTCAGATCTCTTTATTAATTTTTACTCTACAAAATGAAACAATCGCGAGAAATTCCTTTAGCGTCAAATAGCATAGTACCAATACCCAATGAAATGTTACGGTTAGTTTCTCTTTTCGGTGGTGACAAAAGAATATTAAATTTATTTTTTAGGAAATATGAGTACATTATAAATAAATTTCGTGGTCATCAGCATCAGAATATTTATGTTTTACATGCTATAACTAGTAGATTATTAGATGACGCCGCCGCGTTGTTATCCGAGTGTGAGGATATAGAGACTTGGCCTGAGTTAAAAGAATCATGTAAAATTAAAACAGGGGAAAGTTATTTAGAGTTTTGTAACAGAATACAAAATATTCGGTCCCTGTTAATATCTAATGTAAATTTATCGGCAGATGAAAAAGTTAGAAACGCTAAAATTGCTATTTATAACCATACAGCCAGAAAATATGGTGCGTATTGTGAGACTTAAATCACCTAGTACATTAGAACAAGCTCTATCAATAGTTTTAGAGGAGTTTAATTTTCATGAACAGTATCAATTACGTAATCGCATTCTTAATAATTCAACGACACCGAGGCCAACACCTAACTTCGCAGGGTCGTCATTTATACAAAATAATCTTACCCCTCAGCAAAGATTTAATCTTGGAATCCCTACTACTAGACCTCAATTTACACAACAACCAAAATTTGAATTTAAGCCGCAGCGAACATTATCAAAGCCTCAAACGTTTGGGTAAGGGCCTCCCCAAAATCCACAATTCGGATATAGGCCCCCCCTAACATCCACAATTCGGGTATAGGCCTCCCTAAAATACACAATTCGGGTATAGGCCTCCACAAAATTCACAATTCGGGTATAAGCATCCCCAAAATCTTACTATGACACCACAACAGTTTGGTCAAAGACCACCACAGAATAACCGCTTAGAATCAACTGACATATCTATATAACGGCACCCCCGCGACCTCAAATAGCGCAACAAGGTTTTAGATTAAATGAAACTGATTTGCAAAATGAACAATTTAAAACATCGAATATTAATATTTCAGAATGTAATCTCATACAAAATAATAACGAAACAATGACTGACACCGACGAAATATTGAAACAAAATTTAAAAAAACTTAGATTAGAATACACTAACGAAACTGAACGTACTAGAATACTAGAATTATGCCACAATTACAGGGATATTTTATTTTATTGTGATGAACTACCGTTAAGTTTTACTAACGAAGTTAAACATAAAATCCGTACTAAAAGTGAAGATCCTATTTTTATTAGACCATATAGGCAAGTTCCTGTGCAAGCAGACGAAATTAATAGACAAGTTGAAAAATTACTCCAAGATAATGTAATAATAGAATCACATTCCCCATGGAATGCACCTATTCATTTAGTTTCCAAAAAGAGTGATGCATCAGGTTTAGTAAAATGGCGTATGGTAGTCGATTATCGACGACTTAATGAAGTGACTGTTGATGATCGTTACCCACCACCTAATATTACTGACTTACTGGACAAACTTGGTAAAATTTTATACTTCACTACGCTTGACTTGGAAAGCGGCTACCATCAGATAGAAGTAGATGAGCAAGACATAAAGAAAACGGCTTTTAGCACGCAATACGGCCATTTTGAATTCCTTAGAATGCCGTTTAGCTTAAAAGCAGCCCCAGCAACATTCCAAAGGGCTATGGATACTATATTAAGAGGGTTACAAGGAATACATTGTATGGTCTATTTAGATGATGTCATTATATTTTCCGCTAGATTAGATGAACATATTCAAAAATTAAGAACCATTTTTGACCGACTTAGACAGACTAATTTAAAAATTCAATTAGATAAGTCGGAATTCCTACGAAAAGAAGTAATTTACCTTGGACATACAATAACTAAAGACGGTCTTAAACCAAACGACGATAAAGTTTCTGCTGTATTAAATTACCCAATACCCAAGACGACAACTGAAATAAAATCGTTTTTAGGTCTCATTGGATATTATAGGCGGTTCATTAAAGATTTTGCTCATGTTACAAAACCATTAACGTCTTGTTTGAAAAAACAAAATAAAATTGTATTAGACAAAAAATATATTGATGCATTCAACAAATATAAAGAACTTTTAACAAATGCACCCCTTTTGCAATATCCTGATTTTGATAAAACTTTTATTTTGACTACTGATGCTTCTAATGTTGCGTTAGGAGCAGTTCTATCTGAAGGTCCCATTGGTGGCGATAAACCAGTCGCGTATGCTAGTCGTACCTTAAGTGACACGGATAATATAGTACAATAGAACGTGAATGTCTTGCTATTGTTTGGGCCATTAAACATTTTACACCATATCTTTACGGTAAGAAATTCATGATATACACTGATCATAAGCCTTTAACATGGCTGAACTTGAAACACAAAAAGATACAAGTAGTAAGCTTACTCGTTGGCGCCTTCGACTTCAGGACTATGATTACGAAATAGTTTATAAAAAGGGAAACCAAAATTTGAATGCAGACGCTTTGTCGAGAATTAAAATAAATGCCACACATTCAGACGATGAAAAAGACTATATGATAGTTAATTTTGATAAGAAAGAGAAAGGGCTACGGCAACGCAATGACTCTAGTACAATATCTATATCAGAATGTAGTTCTAGTGAAAAACCTATAACCCTTTCTGATTCTGAAACTTTATCAGTGCCGAGTTCACCTAGGAAAAAATCTATCTTCTAAATTATTGCAATCAAATGACGATGAAATATGAGGGTTTATGCTTTCGTATTTTTTATCAAAACTATAGGGTACTTCACGTTGATATACAATTACGAAGTTTGTTAAGAAGTTAAAACTTAACGGATTAAGGAAAATTACAAAATTATTTTTTCTTACACTTGTAGTATTTGTGTCACAAAAAAAAACCATTAGGTACAAATTTTAATTAAAAAGAAATATTTTAATTTGTACTTAATTTGATACAAAATGACAACTTTAATTAGTTATTCTTTTGGTGTATCTCCATTCATGAAACTGTTACGAAACTCTCGGGTCATGAGTACGACTTGAACTTGACCGAATGATTATTGAAATGTTGATATGATATGATATGAAAATGTTGATTATTTTATAGATTATATAAAAATGCCTAAAAACGTGCTTTCTATGTGTATTCTGTATACCAATTATATATTTTACTAATAATATATGATATCTACTAATTTAAAAACTGTACAGGAGCTAATATTAGTTATTTTACAAAGAATATCGTGAATACTTATCCAAATCATTTAATTAATAATTAAGGCTGTAATATCTATATTTCTTAAATCTATATTCTATATTCTTCTATATATTTAATAATTCAAGCGGGCAAAGCCGTGGGCAGGCCGCTAGTACATAAATAAAATTATTTTATTTTTATAGAAAAAAAATGGTTTTTATTTAATGAAATAAAATTTCAGAAATATAGTATCAAGATTTTTTTTATAAATTTTTGTCTGAAAACATGTGTATAAATAAGCCTTACAAAGTTCTATAAAGGGTGACCAAGCCGTTTAGGAACTATTTCGGTTACAGTCCTGAAGCACGGCTTCCGATACCATGCAATATTTTTCTATCTTAACAATACTCTACCCCTATCTTAATTTGTTAATTCCGCCTAAGTTTACTTGGCAGAGATTGCTGTTAGGCAATAAGGCAGCTTAAAAATACAATAAATATACAATATTTATACATTTTTATCGTATTTCTGTCTTTTCCTGGATGTACAATAAAGAGTTATTTTGATTATTATTACTCTTTTCTATGCAAAGGGGTCCCAATGTTGTGTTGTGAATTTAGACAAAGTACAATTATATTGATATTGATTTAATTTAATTTTCAAAATTATATAGATTTATATATTCATAATAATTTCAACAATATGCAACCATTTAATATTTATTAAAATGCAGAAGTGGTGCCAATGTGATTGTGGGTCAAAATTCCACTAAAGGACAATGCTCTTAAATATGTTTCTTATTTACACTCTGGTGGTTATTTATAGGTATCGTTTTCCACCATGACACAAGCAATCACAAATCTTATGCATATTATTAAATTTGTTTAAATAATAAAAAAGTGCAAAATAGAGTTAAGATACTCCATTAAATTTAAAAGATAAAAAAATAAAAATTTGAGACTATATTGGTTTTTTTATATTTAAAACTTTAAATATAGTGATGATTAGTTAGTCTTCTTATCACAGTGAAGAAATGAAAATAAATAATTCCCGCCAAATAGGGACACAACTATTGTCAGACACTGTTGTACTGTGCTACAACTGCCTTAGGATTGAATAAAAGGAAATCATAGAAATAACTAGCGACCCGCTCGCAGCTTCGCCCGCTTTAACTACTGAATTATTCAAATAATGTACCTATGTTTGCAAAGCGCTTAAGATTACTAATGTGAAAAATATTTAAACATAACCTTTCTTTTTTTTTTTTTTTTACGTGAGTAAGTCCTTTTACGGATACCAACACGAGCGGGGACTCGAGCTATGTGGGGCTCACGGACCGGCAGATCAAGGCCGGCCGAATACCCACTAAAACCTCACGGTGCTCCTCCTTGGCCGCCACTGGCCGCGAGACGCGGGGACAATAGTCGTCCGCGAAACGCGGCGGCGGGAGCCTGCAAAGGCACGTCGCGGAGTCAAGGGTGTGTGGGCACCCTCGACAGCCTGCTCGGAGTAGCGCGCGGGAGCGGTCCTGCGCGCGCCTACTCGGGCCAGGTTAGTAGGCGGCCAGCTTCCCCAAGCTGACCGCCCTCTGGCTCGTTAGGGCGGAAGGCGGCGATCGTGTGCCGCCCTCCGGCGACCCGGTCTCTTGCGGC